>JAVYIG010011737.1:0-58500 GCA_035222895.1 Strongylocentrotus droebachiensis | reverse complement strand
TCATTTAAAGATTTATTTGACCAAA
Source organism: Strongylocentrotus droebachiensis (assembly GCA_035222895.1). NCBI lineage: Eukaryota > Metazoa > Echinodermata > Echinoidea > Camarodonta > Strongylocentrotidae > Strongylocentrotus > Strongylocentrotus droebachiensis. Next base: position 58,475 of record JAVYIG010011737.1, on the reverse strand, counting down.
GTATCCTTTTTATGGTTAAATATTGATATTGACAACGTCACATGCTAGATTTATGGTGTTAGCGTTGTGCTGACTTGACGATAATATGTCTCCATTATAAAGCGGAACGGAATATCATCTACAGCAGCAGACGAGGTTCTTTGTTGAATGCGTTAAGACATATACCATATGTACCAATCAATAAGCATTATGAAGGCAGACTTATCCCACACGAGAGCACAGATGCCGAAAAATTCCATTGCTAGTAGGGAAAGATATTACTTGTGACAAGCTTGTGCCACAACTTTCTCTCTCCTACTAGCTGTGTGAAAACCGAGCCAGTGCCATTATTATTTAGGTATAGCCTACAAACACCTATTTCGAGTCCTTAAAGATATTATGTCCCTTTTGCAGCCAACATCAAATTATGTAGAACTTTGCAGGAATTATGAATATGTCATGTTTGTCCTATCTGTGAAATTTAAATATTAGCAGTGTCCTAGTATTCAAATTATGCAAGGAAACCCTTTTACCTTCTAAACTTCACCGTCAGACACTATTGAGTGACTGATTATCTTCTTTTTTTCTTTGGTAATAACATACATGAAATGAGCTGTAACAGGTACATGAGCATTTAATTGAAGCTTTGTGCAGCACAAAACGTGAGGCCATGCTGTAAAAGGGTCGGGAAAATCAGACTATTACCTCGGTAATAGACCAGTTGGTAGTTAGCACATAGGTCATATGACCCCAAATATCAAAATATCTTTTAAACATAGATATATTTAACGTTGTGCTTTTTGGAATAATCACAGCTAAAGTCATGAAGATGATTCTTTGTTTGCCCTCTTGAAAAGATTATTTCCACCTGTGTTCAATAGAATGCATCACAGGTACATGCATGACTAATGATTACATGAATTTCGTTAGCATGTATCCAGTAATAGTCTCAGTGGGTTTTACAATTTTGTTCAAGTGACCTTTATCTGCGCATGCGCAGATCAATCCGCGCTTGCTCAGATTGTATCTACGAACTGGTATATTGCAATCACTTAAGTCGATTCGACAATAATGGTCGTTATTTTCCCACTGAAAGCCATTTCCGAGCCCTTTCGTTTTGAGGAAAGTTCTAAATTAGTATTGTCTTTCGAATGCCGTTGGAATTTAACCTTTTCATTTTGGGGCCTGCAAATGGTACATAGTACCTTTTAAGGCTAAGTCCACTTAAACAAAATATTTGCTTTTTATGCACGCAGCAAAACAAGAGAAACAGACAAAAATAAATTTGAGTAAAATCGGATAACTAATAAGAAAGTTATGAATTTTTGAAAAAGTATGAAAAAGTATGGAACAAGTATGATAATATATCAATGTCTAAAAATTGTATATTTTCTCTTTGAGATTTCCCTTTGTAGGTGCCCCTTTTTCCCAGAAAGTACCAATTTATTGATGGTCCCCCCCCCCCACACACACACACACGCACACTTGAAAGACGCTCTGCGCCCCTTGGCCAATGTAGACAGTTGACCTTTCATGACAGGGTATACAAAACAAATTTCTTTTTCGAGGGAGACAAAATGTATGGTCATTGTAAAGAGGTGGCCACTAAACCATGTTTGACATGTGTTATGTTGGTCCAATCAAAACAGTGTGATAATATGAAAATAAATGTAATCGGGAAATCTGTTACAGTGGCTACATAATCTCGTTATCTTTACCATATTTATATACTTTTAACAAGGTAAAACATAAAACACTCCATTATTTTAGTTTCTCTATTAAAGTACTTAATGTTCAAAAGGATCAGTATAATAAGCATAAAGATGAAAAGAGTATCTTCATCCATGAATCTCTATTTGTAATCTTATTGATTACTGTATACTAGAAATGATTATTCTCACTTGAGTCGTAAAACACCACTCCATGACTAATTTCTTGGGTCCTGGGTTGACTGAATTTTACTAAACAAACAGAGTTGATAATTGATAGTAGTTTTAAGCTATTTGCTTATTCGTTCTCAACATTTATTGATAGTTAAAGCAATGATGAGTGTGGTGATGATAATCGTAATAGTGATATACATGTATATAGTAATAGTAATAACAACTTCTTGATTGATGCAGAAACAGCTATACATCAGTGTTCCTTGATAATATTAAATGAAAAATATTATAGCCGGTTTGGGCATGCAATTATTAGAGGCCTATGTGGGTTATCAGGTTATTGAGTAAGAAATTCTGCCGATATTGCATTTTGGGTTTGCCTAGGAAACTAGCGCGTTTGGGGATTGTGTTGATTGCAAACGTTTTAAGGTTGTAATCACAGACACTGAATATATACATTCATTTCACAGCGTATACCATATTCTAAATCAATATTGACGGAAATATGTGAAGCTCTTTACATGCCCTAGTTCTGTTTGAGGGGCGTCATTAGATACATAAATATACCGCAAACTCCTGGATAAGTATTTTTGTTAATAGTTTCAAACAACAGACTAAGTATATAGGGTCGACATAAAGTTCAGTCAAGGCACGATAATGCCTACCCGATCACTACTAAACATAAACAGTTTGCAAGTTATTTATCATTACAGTAATAACAGGTAGATGTTAGCTGTACAAACTCGCACCTTCCTGGTAATACCTATAGTTGTGGGTCAAATCATGGACCTACTACGAAGTCCGTGGTCAAATTATCGAACATTTGCTTTGGGTGATCAGATCTGCGTCTTTGATGTAGTGTACAGCAGAGAAGAAAAGGAAATTAAGATAGGAGTGGAAGATAGAAGACATATGAGAAAAGAGACGGAGAGAGAAAGAGAGAGAGAGAGAGAGAGAGAGGGAAAGGGTATCTATTTGTGTCCGTTTCACTTTATAATGCAACTTTTTCCCAGTCTAAAGGGTCAAGGATTTCATGAAAACTGAAGGTTATAGAAACCGCGAGAGTATGTAATTTAAGAGTCTTTCTCCCTCGCTCGCAAAATTTAGAAAATAGATGATTTCAGGCAACCAAATGCCTGAATACCTCCATTTGTGGGCAAAGAGGTACCCGAATATTCTTCTAATATTGACAGCGAGGTACCTAAGTATGTTTTTATATCTTTTGCAATGGCTTGATATCCTCATATTTGTGTATCGAGGTGACTTAATATATGATTTGTTGTATTCATACTTCTCGGCGAGGTGCCCGCATAAAATATTGTTTGTTTATTTAAACATATTTGTGGCTTACACCCAGTAAATAAGATCGATTGATCGATCTGTATTGAAAAACAAGTCAGAAAAAAATCATGGAACCAGCGGGATTTGAACCTGCATCTACTGCTTGCCGGGCACCAGGCCATCACTGGTCCATGGCACAGTCACGATGAACTAGAACAAATAACCTATTAAAGCTCTCCTGATTCATCATGACTCATTAATATTCATTAGTCCGCCATAGGACAATAACTGGTATAAATGTAATGCTTCTTGGGAGAAATTTCAATTATTTAAACATATTTGTGGCTTACACCCAGTAAATAAGATCGATTGATCGATCTGTATTGAAAAACAAGTCAGAAAAAAATCTTGGAACCAGCGGGGTTTGAACCTGCATCTAGTGCTTGCCGGGCAGCGACTCTACCACCAGGCTATCACTGGTCCATGACACAGTCACGATGAACTAGAACAAATAACCTAAGCTCTCCTGTTTGTTTGTCTTATCAAGTGTGTTGATTACAAACTGATTTTCTTACCCCACTAAAAATGTCACTTTTTACTCGCTCGTATAATTTAGAATAAAATATTCCCGTACATGTATACATGACAAAAATGCTAGAGTGATGCAGAGTGAAATGAATTGGGGATTGGGGTGGCACGAATTTTTTCATTACTTAAAAGGGTGCTGTAACTACAAAAAAAAAATCAGGTTGAAAAACACTGAATTTAATTTCATCTTCCACTCTCAGGTAACTCTTCGTTAGGATCCATACAGGACTTTTATGCGCATAGTAATATTTGTGTAATAAATTCAGAATCAGATTGGCGAAAGTTTGAAATAAAACGGACAAATAATAAGACAGTTGAAAAGGTTTGAAAAATGAGATCATTAAAGCTATGCGAATCTCAAATCGGCTCTTTGGTCAGTTGATTGTGACGTATTAATGGTCCATTCTCTGTTTGCCGTGTACACAAATATAATTAATTTCTTGGTTTTTCTCCGAACCTGAAATTTCCTTCTCCCTTGGGGTACTCCTCAAATTTATTATGGATAGCATAATATCGTATGTCCTCTAGAAAAACATTTTGAAGAAGAAAAAACAAAAAAAACATATTTGTAATAGTTTGTTTGTTGGAACAAATGGGAAGTCTCAGAATGACATTACCGATTTAGCTAATCTGTTTAAGCGATCCCCTGGAAAAACTTGGCCAGAGTACAGGAAACGTTAATATCCTTTTGTCAACGACGGAGGAAAAGCAAGCAGATTGGGTTTAAAGGCACTCAGTATTTGATGAAAACTCGGAAACGAGTCTGTCGTTTGAAGCAAAGAATGCTGAGGACAGTTTGACGTCGTTCGCTGGAGTAAGGATAGTCTTTACTCATACTAATGTCGATGGAACATCTTTATCATGGCAAAAGTCGTCTTCTGGTTTTCCGAGTTCTTCTTGATTGCTGACCTTTACACTTGCCGCTATAACCACTGACATATAATCCGATTATCATCTAGAGAAGCTTTCACATACCTCCTGCATGTATTCTCTGAAATCAATTCTTTGGATGACTCTGTCTTTTATCTCTTTTGGATTGTTTTTCCTTCACACCAATGACACTGGACAAAGGACTATTTTCTGTACATGTCAGAGACCAAATTCATACTTCAAGTTTATTCCTTCTATTCCATTTAAGAAAACACAATTGAATTTAACATGAAATATGTAACATAGTTTGAATGTAACATGATGTGACATAATTTCAGCATAATAATAATTATGCTTTTATAGCGCATAATATTCAGTGATGTTTCTATGATCTTACAAAGATAATAAAGAAAGTTAAGTAATCTACTATGAAAGAATCATTAACCTAGTGAGAAGGGAAAATTAAGTTAAATGCATATCTGAGTAACAAGATAAACTACATGTAGTAGAAATTAAGGTATATAATACACTGTTTTCCTTTCCAATCAAAAATATAACTAGGAATTATACAAAACTTAAATGGATCTCGTACATACATTTTATGCAAATGCGACAAATAATAGCTTAAATACACTAAAATTATAAGTCTAACAGCACAAAGTGCATATAGCAAATCAATATAACATTAAATATTGGATACTTAAATTAGTAAATTTAATATAAATTGAACATGAACTTCACAACAAAGGTCTTCTTTTCACATCGTTAGACTAAATACTAAAATAACATTCTTCTCCCCCCCCCTTTTTTTTGTATACAGCGGGGTTCCTAGCTTCTGGTATAGTGTAACGATGTAAAATATGATCTATAGTTAAAAACTAAATCATCAGTATCTATTTCACTGTCATATTTACTCTGTTTACCTTGCAAAGGACATAGTACAGGTATTTATATATTTTTGTGTAACTATATATGTACATGTGTACACCCAATAATTGTATATATATATATATATATATATACATCCAATAATTAAAAGCTAATCATCTAGTCAATTTCATTAGGATTCAAATGTAAACCATGAACAAATAAAATTACACTTTTAAATCTGTTATCTTTTCTCAAAAGATCCCTCATCTTTCCTTTTCTCTCTGTTCTCTCTGTAGTGTTCCCCTAGCTTGTCCCTTTTCATTTCTCGTTGTCTGTCTTCATAATTGGACATATTTGTTACTGTTTAATATTAACTTGTGGTGCAATATGTTCAACGATGCTTCTTCATTTCTAATCCTAATTTGTGTTTCTTGTCAATTTTTGTGAATGTATTATTTTGTTTAATATAATTTGAACAACAAAAATATGTAAATTTTGAATGTATCAGTCTTTGGACTGATTTACAAAGAATTTTCTTTCAATAAACCTAGCCAAATGAATGACTAAATGAATAAATTAATTATAAATGCATGATAAGCAAAGAGAGATAGATGAAGGTACGGGAATCAAGGAATGTACAGAGTAAGGCCCTTAAATTTAAAGTTTTTTTATGCACAGAAAAAATTATAGTAAGCAATTATGGATAATTACAGAAAAATAATGATGTCCTATATTATAAAAATGTCCTTGGAACAAACAAAGGAAGAAACAAACATACAATATGACTTCACCATGATTACCAAGACATGTTTTAAGCAAACAAACTTGGACAAATTGCAGATCTATAATATATTTCAAAACAAACTTTTTCAGATACATTGTAATATTTTGATAAGAATAATTTGCTTACGTTTCCTGTATACCATGAGCAATAGTAAGCGAATCTTTTCAGTACATAATAGAAGGAGGCAGCTGCTCATCAATTATGGATAATTATTATTAAAAACCAAAAAATTATGTCCTAAATTGTAAAATGTCCTTTGAATAGAAACAAAATCAATCAAACCAAAACATAGAATGATGACTTTACCATGATAACCAATACACTGTACATGAATTAAATAAACAAACCCGGACAAATTGCATATCTATAAATAATACCTTGCATATTTTAAAACAAAAATTACGGATACATTGTAATATTTTGAGAACAATTATTTGCTGACGTTGCCACTATACCATTAACACTTAGAGAATCTTTTCAGTATTACAACTAGCATTGGAAGGAGGCAACTACCACTCATCCCCCGTAATAGCGGGAAAGACTGTGTATTATATTTGCAATGTATGCTTTCAGTCGATTAGAAGGTGTGCCACCCCCTCCCCTCGTCTTTGATTTTGATTATCTACCTACATCAGTCTATAAAATAACCGCCATTTGCAATAATGAGTGCAACGCCTTCATAGTTTATAAACGTAAACGTTACATAGTCTACTGTCGACGGCATAATGAAATCAGTCAACATTATGATAGCGTTATAATAATTTGATTTAAATTACACTTCGGGACAGGCTTGGAAGGCAGGGACACTGAAAGGACTGCATCCGGGAGTTGTATAGTTCCGACATTCGATGAACCATCATCTCAAAATATTATTCGGGCAAAGAGGTTCGTAGTAGTAGTAGAAGTAGTAACGGTTTATTGAAATAAAATCCAATCGCGGCTCGAAAGCCCAATTACAGGTTTTGAACAGTAGTAAAAGCAAACATCAAAATTACAGGAATCAAAAAAAGTAATAACATGTAACAGTGAGATCATAATGACAAAGATAAAGTACGATAACAAAAATATTTTCTTACAGGCAGTGCCAGTTAGCATTAATTGACTACACCACTGCACCATACTACTTTTGATATCATTATTATTATTATTATTATTATTATTACTGTAATTATTATTTTGTATTATTATTACTATTCTTAGTATCAAAATTATGATAACAATACTTTGTATCGACATTATTACTAGGATTATTATTAACCATATATCCTAATTATAGTAGACAGCGAGGTACCCACATATCCTCCAGACAACGAGGTGCCTGAATATATATTTTGATCTGGTGTATGTTGGTGACTATTATGAGCTGTGACAACGGAGACCAGGCAAGAGCAGATAACATGTCTATGGTGCATTAATTCCATTTCACCGAATAACATTCTAAAATGGTTGTGGTTTGTAAGTATGTTAAACTCAACAATTCATCTTTAAAAACTGAAATTTACTCCCATGTCTCATGGAAGATGTAAAGCCTATCATGAGTGCAGAAAGCAATCTCTCCCGTCTTGAATGCTTGCAAAAAGCTATCACATCCACGTGATACGATTATCTTGAAATCAGTGAGAATGTTTTTGATGTATTCAAGCTCTTTTGTGTACTGAACGATGCTCAGCAGACCCAGGCCGTGCTCAACCCATGCAATGATAACTGAATCATCCTGACACACAGCAGGGTAAGGGGTATCACCACCTTTGCGGATGCTATGAATGGTAGCACCAGACACATCGTCGATCACTTGTACCATTCTACAACCATCACTAACCACAATCGTTTGACTGGATGTCATCGCAAACATCTGCCATGGTACAAATCCCCTACACATTATCTCTCTTATTGCCTTCCCCCCTTCTGGCTTAAATACCTGTATTTTCATGAATGCATAGGAACCTATGAAGATAAGCCCATCCTTGCCTACAGTGAGACCTCCATCTCCACCTTGCGCATAACGCCGTGACTCAAACGTTACATCACGCTTTTCAGAAAGCTCTGTGTACAAGGAAATTCTGTCATCAGTGTCGCGTATGACGTATCCACCATCAGGCATGAAATGTAAGGCCCTAACTTTAACCGATTTCAGAACGTTTTCTCGTAAGATGCCATTAGAAGAATATATGAATATTCCTTCGTATCGACAACCAACAGCCATCTCATTGTTTGGTGATATTGCCATCCCGCTCATGCTATTTCCCCAAGAAAGTAGAACTTCCGTGCGCAGAATCCATTGAGACTTCTTTTGTCTTAGCTGGCCCAACTGGAGTCCATCTGATCCCTGACTTCTGAAGCTAATTCTTTCACCTTCCTCAGCAGTTCTCCTCGGCAGCTCCTCATCTGGCCTGATCTGGTTTAGAAGCTCTGCCAACTGTTGACACGTCGCTTTATATGAGGAAAGACCCTCTGTCTGGAGTGGAAAATTTAGACCATTCTTAACCAAGTCCAGAACCTTCTTAATCTGGTCTGTCTGCTTACGAGTCGACTTTTCCATGTCTCCCAATGAAGTCTTAAGCTTTCCTAGCTTCTGCCCAACTTCATTTTTCAACACTCTCTTTCTTTTTTTCAATTTCTCAACTGATTCCTCAAAAGTCGCATCTATTTCACCATTGAGTCGTTCCTGTATGTTATGCACTCTTTTACGCTGGTCTTCAACGAAAGTAAAATACTTGCCAACGTTGCGTATCTTTGCATCTGCTTTAGATGCAAGTTTCTCGACTTGCTCAGTTTCATGTTCACCTGCTTCCAGGATAGTGTGAGCATCTTTTGCATGCTCTGATATGCCACACTTGCAGCAGACATACTTGTTGCAGTTACGACAATAACATTCTTCGTCGTAGTTCGGATGTTTTCGACATTTGTTCCATTTTCTTTGAAATAATTCGTTTTCTTGATTACTGTTGGAACCGACCTGGCCCTGGGTCTCCACATCTTCAACAAGTGATCTGACCGTTATGTTTGATTGCAGTCTACCAACGTCTCCACCAGGAACCGAAGTCTCATCCCTACATGTAGGACACGAGAGCTTTCCACGAGACTCCAGGAGAGTCTCAAGACAACCCTTGCAGAAGGTATGGGAGCAGGTCAGGATCTTGGGTTCCTTGAAGAAGCTCAGGCAGACGGGACACTCGAGGTTCTTATGGACAGCCTGCTTCAATGAAGTAGCCATCACTGACAACTCGAGCACACGACCTGAGGAAGAAAAAAAATCGGTGAATTAATTGGCCAGCTCAATCAAAAGTGTGAAATATTTTGTAAATACTTAGCTGGCTATTATTGCACTGAAAATGTTAAACATAATGCATTCCATGATTAATAGGGTCTACCTGGTACACCATTATGAAATTACTTTACGCTTCTTCTTTAGCACTTACGTTACGAAGTAGCTCTAATGGTGACTATGATTTCAGTAAGAAGCGAATGACAATGTTTCATTCAGCAATGCAGTTGTATGAGTATGTATTTTTTCGGGTAGAAATTCCCACTGACATTCATAACAGGAAGTATTATGTTGAACCTTTGCACTTGTGATCCTTCCGCTGAACCTAAACGTTCACCCACGCACATCGCAGCAATCCCTGTCGCCATTACGAGTTAAATGAGCATGATTTGTATTTCCCTTAGGGGGTAGGATTTCTCACTTACATTCGCTGCAGCTGAAAACGGAAAGAGGGAGGAAAGATAAGGTACATGGAACGTCTATACATCGTTAGTAGCACGGAAATAGAAAGAATGTAAGCGTATGCATCTCGTATATAAAGTATTCAAAACTGTCATCCACTTCCATCCGCTTTCATCCGCTAGGCTTCCGATGAACATCCGTTTAACATCTCCGCTACATACTACCCACGTCCGTTGTTTTCCGTTCTGTTTTCGCAAATTTTCGCAATTTTTGTCCTTTTTGGAGCGGATGAAAACGAATGGAGCCACCCCGAAATTTTCTCGCACGCTTTGTCCTTTGTGCATACGTGCATCGGCCAGTGGGACCGGGCCATAAAGAGAGTCCAAAGATCACTCTCATTTCAGTAAAGGCTCCCCCGGATAAGAGTAATGACCAGTGGCCTAATTATGGGGGGGGGGGGGGTGTGCAAGGAGGAAGTAAAGGCGCTACACACAAAAAGGTGAGAGCAAGGGGAAAATTAAGGGCAAGGAAAATGAACGAGAGATGATATAAGGAGATACTATGCTCGATAATGACCTTAATGTGAATACACCTCTAACAACAGATTATGATAAAGCAATGACACGATTCGATTTCATATTGAGTATTAAACCTGTAAACAGAAAATGACTCTCAATGTTTATTGTTTGTAAATATCATCCCTGTAACAATTGCTTCATAATCTCTTCTTTACCATATTTATAAAACAAGGTAAAATGTTAAACAATCCGTTATTATGTTTTATCTAAGTATTTAATGTTCAATAGGATCAGTATAATACGCATACAAAAGAAAAGATTATCTCCATCATAATATGGTACTCTGAGATTTAATTAAAAACTATATTTGTATGTGCAAAAATTGCTTACAAGCGTATCGATTTCATTGATTCTCTATTTGTAATTTTATCGATTATTATTGTATTATTGTTAAACATAATACATTCCATGATTATTAGGGCCTACGCGGTACAACATGTTATGTATTATATATTTTACGCTTCTTCTCTAGCTCTTACGTTACGAAGTAGCGACTATGCTCTCAGTAAGAGGCGTATGATAATGATTCATTCAGCAATGCAGTTGAATGAGTATGTGTTTTTTTATCGAGTGGGAATTCCCACTGACTCATATAACCTTTGCTAATGTGATCCTTCCGCTTAACTGAACCGTTCACCCACGCACATCTCAGCAATCCTTCTCGTTTCATCAAGTTAAATGAGTATGACAGTTTTTCCTGAGGGGTGGGAATTCCCACTCATAAATATTTCTTGGATATAACATAACACTTATAACAGGCGCGTACGCATGGGGGGGGGGGGGGGGGGGGAGGGGAGGGGGTGGGCTACTGACTGATACTATCTGTTAAGTTACGGTAATGTATTTGTATAATTCACTTATATATGCCATATGCGTACTTAATATAAGTCCAGAATCTGTCCGTTTTCATATACCTGTGTGTGTTTGGTATTGTTCAATCACATGCATCCCACACAGTCACAGCTTCTCCACTCAAAACAACCGTCAACAAGAACAGAATGAGAGGCAAGGACTACTGTCACCGGTCTAGCTTTGAGGGTGTGTTATTTTCTCAGCTGATTGGGCGAGTGAGACGGAAACAGTCCAGACTGTGGACTAACCTTATATCTGTTATTCATTGTGGGATGTGATATGCATATAGAAACTCAACTTGGTGATAATTATATCTAAGTATATTCTTAGGAACATCATAATACTGTATTACGCATATTTTCTCATCTCACCTCTCTTTTCCTTTCCTCCATCTCTTTTTCTTCAAATCTGCAGATCTCTCACATCCTAATCTTTCTCTTGTACAATATTCTTGTCTCTCTTCTCTCTACCACCTCTCCCTCCATCATGTTTCAACCTTTACCTCAAATCTGTTTAGTTCTTGCTCCCTTAGATTTCAATTCTCTCATTGTCACTACAATTTAGTTTCTTCTGTTTTCTCGTATCTCCGCTCCTATTACTTTTGCTTCTCTCTATTTCTAACTATCTGCTATATGTTTTCTGGTTTACCTGTCCGTATATTGTATTCAACTGGGCTTTATTGTCTCTAACTGTGGTGTGTTTTCCATTTCCTGTTTACTTTGTCGTAAACATTTTTTAGTATGCCAAATCATTCATATATGTATTTCTTATACATGTAAGTATTCGTAATGTGTTATTCTCTATTGTGGTTCCATGTTATTTTATGCAAATTTGAAACTTGATATTTTTATGGAAACAGAATGATTTTTATGCCGATTGTATTTTTTGTATTGTACAGTGTAATAAATCAAACTGAAATTAAAACTGATGATCGAGGGATGTGAATGCATTCTGTAAGCTATTATTCAGATGCCTCCTTATCTCTGTTTGCTCTGTGTGTACCAAATAGTCTGGAGTTTATCGGCGGTACCCCCCCCCCCAAAAAAAAAGGTCCTGAATGTTATTTGGATACAACCCTCCCCCCCCCCCTGACTTCCTGGACTGAGAGACCCTGCATATTCTAGAAATCATGTCCAGTTGGACAAATTAAAGTAACTTTCAGTTCTCAGGAAATTTCTCTGAAAATCATGATATATGCCTACTCAAAGTAATTCCCCATGGTCGTCGTCGAACAAGTGTCTTCTGCCCGAGTTTCGATTGCGTATGCGCTAAATTAACGAAGATTGATTTTGTTTTTTTCTCTATATATATTGCGCCCTCTTTCATTTGAAACTTATAGATGATGATTAATCTTGCCCTTATATATAATAATAACACTTTTGGAAAACAATCCTCTTTTTTTTTTTTGTCATCCTTATTTTTCTCTCATTCTCCATCAATAGTATTTGAGACAGGGGCTAGGAGGCTGCAGCCCCTTGATACTCTTGAAGGGAAAATCGGATAACCGTCATGTCATCAGCAAGGCGCTATGTCAGTAGTTTCCCACTTCGAATAATCTAATCTACCAGTAATTAAATTTCTATATATTGCGTAGAAGTGCTTTTAAATATCAAAACACCAAGTGTACATTGAGACAAGACATCTCCCCTCCCCCCATCACCATATATATATTTTTTTGAAAATTTGCCTTCATTATTATTTCTTGAACTGGATGACTTGGGTAATTCGAGGATAAGGTCTTTTCCGTTGAACAATGGTTATTAAAATCTTCTATATTTCTCTAAACTCTGTGGTAAATGCTCAATGTATATAGTAAATTCCCTTGTTTACAATTTAATACATGTATTCCCTTGAATGCTAGTGAATTTTATTGATTCATATTTGGATGCTTGGGGCACTTTCATGCATGCCGATTCCCTTGATGTGGATTTGTGAGCCTCGTAAATGTTGTTATGATCATGAGAGTCGATAGAGTTCAGTGAATTCAAGGGATACAACCCATAACTAAATGAAGCAGCTAGCCTTCTGGGTGGTGGGGCGTGGAGGGGAGGGGTAGTTATCCCAATTTTCTTAGAAGGATTGACATCATGTTTAGTCACTATGCAGGCCAGTAACTAAGGGTGCACCCCCCCCCCGCTAGCGACAAGAGGTCCACTTAAAAAAAAAAATCTGATTGAAACCGTTTAGGTGTTCAAAACTTAAAGGCCCTCAGTATTTCATGAAAACTCAAAAACGAGTCTGATGCTAAGAATGCTGAAGACAGTTTGACGTTGTCTGTTTAAGTAAAGAAAGTGCGTGTATGTGTGTGTGTGTGTGTGTGTGTGTCTGTCTGTCTGACTTTCTTTGTTCAATGCACTGTTTTATTCGTTACCCAGTAAGTTGGCGCAAGTGAAATATGGCAGTCTTGTAAAGATTGTCTGATGTTCAGTCATGCGTGAAGGGATTCAAATGAAAGTGGTACCTAAATGTACTGGGAGGATAGCTCTATCAAGACATATCATGAAACCCCTGATTAAATAGTCAAACTTCAAGCAATACAACTTTTAAAAAGTGAGACATTTTTTCTGACTCACCCTGTATAAGGAATGAATGATATTAAAAGAAAGACTTAACTAACTCTAGTGAGGAAGGGGAAAATTAATTTCAATGCACATCAGAATAACAAGATAAACTACATGTAGTAGAAATAAAGATATAATTTCCTTTCCAATTCTAAACACAACTTAAATGTATCTCGTTCATATATTTTATGCAAGTGCGACAATGATAGCTTTACTTTATATACACAAAAATTATAAATCTAACATCATAAAGTACATAGAGCAAATCTATATAACATTAAATAATTAATCCTTGAATATTAAAGTAAAATTTAATCTAAATTGAACATGAAATTTAAAAAATAGCTGTGTTCTTTTCATATTGTTGGGCTAATAGACTAAAATAACACCCCCCCCCCATCCTTTACACAGTGGGGGTTCTCTATACTACCGGTATAGTGTAACGGAGTCGGGCTAGCTCGGACCGGAGACAATTCGGCCCAGCGGTCTCTGTTTACCTTGCAACGGACAAGGTACAGGTATTTATATCTGTTTTTGTAACTATATACATATGTTTATTTATTGTGGTATTAAATAACATTGTACATGGCAGCCTTTCGGCTGAATTGAGTGCAGTTTACATAAGTAATAACACAAGGATACTGCACAAAATACAATAGTATTAGAATGTCATTACAAATATATATATATACCCAATAATTGAAAGCTGATCATTTCGGTCTTTGTATTAGGATTCAAATGAACAAAATATGACAGTGAAATAGACACTTATGATTTAGCTTGGAACTATAGATTATGTTTTACTTTGTTGCACTGGATCTATATACATATACATAATACCCAATAATTAAAAGCTAATTATCTATTCACTTGCAATAGCATTCAAATGTAAACCATGAACAAATGAAATGGCACTCTTAAATCGTTTACCTTTTCTTAACAGATCCCTCATGTTTCTCTCTTCTCTCTGTTGTTTTACCAGGCTTGTCCTTTTTCATTTCTCGTTTTCTGTCTTTATAGTTAATAATATATGTTAATGTTTATTAGTAATGTGTGGTACAATATGTTCAACAATTCTTCTTCATTTCTAATCTTAATTTTTGTTCCTTGTCAATTTTTGTGTATGCTTTTATAATATTTTGAACAATGCAAATATGTACATTTTGAATTTATCAGTCTTCGGACTGTTTTACAAAGAGTTTTATTTCAACAAACCTAGCCGAATTAATGACTGAATGAATAAATAAATTATAAATGCATGATAACCAAAGAGAGATGGGGGAAGGTACGGGAATTAGGGATTGTACATAGTAAGGCCCTTTAGAAGGTATTTACGCACAGATACAGTAAACAGCTATGGATAATTATACACAAATAAATTATGTCCTAAATTATAATAATGTCCTTGGAGCAAAAAAAAATAAATAAAAAATTATGCCTTCACCATGATAACTAATTCATGAATTAAGTTAACAATCTTGGACAAATTGCAATCTATAATACCTTGCATATTTTAAAACAACTATTTTCGGACACATTGTAATATTTTAAAAACATTAATTTGCTTACGTTGCCACTATACCATGATCACTAAGATAATCTTTCCAGTATTACACATATCATTAAAGAAGGCAGCTGCTCATCCCCCGTAATAGCAGGAATGCATGACTGTGTATTATATTCACAATGTATGCTTTCAGTCGATTAGAAGGTGTGCTACCCCATCCCCTCGTCTTTGATTTGAATTATCTACCTACATCTGTCTATACAATAACAGCCATTTGCAATAATGAGCGCAACAACTTCATACTAAATAAGCATAAACGTTACATAGTCCACTGTAGACGGCATAATAAAATTGGTCAACATAATGATAGCATTATAATAGAGCAGAGGCTAGAGTCTAGACCGACTATTTGATTTAAATCACAATTCTGCACAGGATGTCTCATGGAAGATATATAACGTATCACGAGTGCAGAAAGCAATCTCTCCCGTATTCAATGCTTGCAAAAAGCCGTAATATGATTTCGTTATCTTAAAATCAGTGATAATGTTTTTGATGTATTTGAGCTCTTTTGTGTACTGAACAATGCTCACTAGACGCCGATCACGGTTAACCCATGCAATGATAACTGAATCATCCTGACACACAACAGGGTAAGAGTAATCACCACCTTTGCGGATGCTATGAATGATAGCACCAGACACATCGTTGATCACTTGTACCTGAGACGGAAAGTGGAAATTAGATGTACTCGTACTAACGACAATCGTTTGATTGGATGTCAGCGCAAACATCTCGTTTGGTACAAATCCGTCACACGTTATCTCTCTAATTGCCTTCCCTCCTTCTGGCTTAAATACCTGTATTTTCGTGCATTCATCGTAACCTATGAAGATTAGCCCATCCTTGCCTACAGTAAGACCACCACATACACCTTTCGTAACATCCTTTGTTTCAAACGTTACATCAAGCTTTTCACAAATCTCTGTGTACAAGGAAATTCTGTTATGAGTGTCGCGTATGACGTATCCACCATCAGGCATGAAGTGTAAGGCACCAACATTAACCGATTTCAGAACGGTATCTTGTATGATGCCCTCAGAAGAATATATGACTATTCCTCCATCTCCACAACCAACAGCTATCTCATTCATTGGTGACAATACCACCTCCTTCATGTTTTTTCCAGCAGGTAATGGAACTTCCGTGCGCAGAACCCATTTAGAAATTGTATGTGTAGGGACCTCCCTGGTATGTGTTAGCTGGCCCAACTGGAGTTCATCCGATCCCTGACTCTTGAAGCCAATTCTTTCACCTTCCTCAGCGGTTCTTCTGGGCAGCTCCTCATCTGGCCTGATCCGGTTCAGAAGCTCTTCCAGCTGTTCACACGTCGCTTTATGTGCGGTCAGAGCATCTGTCTGGAGAGGAAAACTAAGACCATTCTTAACCAAGTCCAGAACCTTCTTAATCTCGTATATCTGCTTACGAATCGGCTTCTCCATGTCTCTCAACGAAGTCCTAAGTTTCCCTAGCTTGTGCCCAATTTCATTTTTCAACACCCTCTTTCTTTCCTTCAATTTCTCAACTAATTCCTCAAAAGTCGCATCTATTTCGCAATTGAGTCGTTCCTGTATGTTGTGCACCCTTTTACGCTGGTCTTCGATGAAAGTAAAATACTTGTCAACTTTGCGTATCTGTGCATCCGCTTCTGATGCAAGTTTCTCGACGTGATTCTTTTGCTCAGTTTCATGTGCGCCTGCTTCCAGGATAGTGTGATCATCCTTTGCATGCTCTAATAGGCCACACTTGCAGCAGACATACTTGTTACAGTTGAGACAAAAACATTCTTCGTCGTAGTTCGGATGTTTTCGACATTTGTTCCATTTTCTTTGCAATGAAACTCTTTCTTGATTACTGTTGGAGCAGACACGGCCCTGCGTCTCCACATCTTCAACAAGTGATCTGACTGTTATGTTTGATGGCAGTCTACCCACGTCTCCACCAAGAACCGAAGTCTTCTTCCTGCACGTAGGACACGACAACTTTCCACGAGACTCCAGGAGAGTCTCAAGACAACCCTTGCAGAAGGTATGAGAGCAGGTCAGGTTCTTGGGTTCCTTGAAGAAGCTCAGGCAGATAGGACATTCGAGGTTCTTATGGAAAGCCTCATGCTTCAATGAAGTAGCCATCATTGACAACTCAAGCACACGACCTGAGGAAGAAGAATAAAATTGTGAATTAATTGGCCAACTCAAATAAAAGTGTGAAATATTTTGTAAATACTATAAAGCTGGCTATTATTGCACTGAAAAATGTTAAACATAATGCATTCCATAATTAATAGGGCCTTCCCGGTACAACATTATGCAATTACTGTACGCTTCTTCTTTAGCACTTACATTACGATCAAAGTAGCTCTAACGGCGACTCTGCTTTCAGTAAGAGGCATATGATAATGTTTCATTCAGCAATGCAGTTGTGTGGGTAATTTTTTTTTTAATTGAGTGGGAGTTCCCACTGATATTCATAACAGAAAACATTATATTTAACCTTTGCACAGCGAACCGTTTACCCACGCACATCTCATCAATCTCTCTTGTCATAACAAGTTAAATATTTAAAGTATGACTTTTTTTCTTCCCCTTTTTAATAGGGGTGTAATTCCCGCTCATGAATATTTTTTTGAATAAACACTGGTACTACCTGGCACTGGTACTGTTTGATTACGGTCATATATATTTGCTAATGCCATACTCGAGTTATGCGTACCTAATATCTGTATTTCATTGAGGTATTATGCACATTGAAACTCAACTGGGTGAACTATCTATTAGTATACTTTTAAGAACGTTTTTAATGCTGTATTACACATATCTTGCTACTTTCATCTCATTTCTCTTTTACTTTCCTTCATTTGTTCTTCCATTCTGATCTTTTACAATCAAATTTTACTCTCGTACACTATCCTTGCTTCTCCTCTCTACCACCTCTCCCTCCATAATATTTTAACCCTTACCTCAACTCTGTTCAGTTCTTACTCCCTTCGACTTAATTTCTCTCATTCTCACTACACTTTACTTTGTTCTGTTTTCTTTTATCTCCGCTCTTATTACTTTTGTTTATCTCTACTTCTAACTATCTTCTATATGTTTTCTGTTATACCTGCCCATGCAATGTATTCTACTGGGCTTTGTTGTCTCGATCAAACCGTGGTCTGTTTATCTATTTCCTGCTTAATTTGTTATGCACATGTATTGTTATGTTAAATCATTCAAAGGTATGTCTTACACAATATGTATGTATTTGTATTTTGATATTCTCTTCTGTGAGTCTATGTTAATATAATGCCTGTTTGAATTTTTTGTTTAAGAAACAGCCAGAGAATTATTTGTATGCCAATTGAGCTTTTGTATTGTGCATGACCAATAAATCAAACTGAAATTGAAACTGGTGATGGAGGAGTGTGAATGCACTTTGTTAGCTATTTTTGTTAGATAACTCCTACTTTATGTTTGCTCTGTGTGCACCCAATACCTAGTCTGGAGAATATCGGCATTAGCCCCTCCCCCCCCCCCAAAAAAAAAAAAAAAAATAATAAAATAGGTCCGGAAAGTTATTTTGATACACCATACCCCCCCCCCCCCCTTCCTGGACAGGCCATGCATATTCTAGAAACCATGTCCAATTGGACAAATTAAAGTAACTTTCAGTTCTCAGGGAATTTCTCTGAAAATCATGATATACTCAAAGTAATTTCGCCGGGTCGTCGTCGAACAAGTGTCTTCTGCCCGAGTTGCGATTGCGTTTGCGCTAAATTAACGAAGATTGATTTTGGTTTTTTCTTTATATGTATTGCGCCCTCTTTCATTTGAAACTTATAGATGATGATCAATCTTGCCATAATATGTAATAATAACACTCTTGGAAAACAATTATTTTTCTTTTGTTTTCATCCTTATTTGTTCTCTCATTCTCCATCAAGAGTATTTGAGACAGGGGCTAGAAGGCTGCAGCCCCTCGATACTTTTGAAGGGAAAATCGAATAACCGTCATGTCATCAGCAACGCGTTATGTCAGTAGTTTCTCATTTTGTATACTCTAATCTACCGGTAGTTATTTAAGTTTTGAAGACATTATTGTTGGTGGTATAGTGCTGTTAAATACAATAAACACACACTATTAATAATAATAATAATAGCTCACATTTATAATGCGCCTCATACTTTGTTTCTAGGCGCAGCATATTACCCCGGTCATCGGATTCATGCTTACCCGCACACAAGGTATGCACATTCTCCACTCCCTGGGGAGCATTCCAGTCAGTCGCCATTTTACAAGCGCCATTGCTAATCAAACCACATTAGCTTTCGCATCCTACCGGGTACCCATTTAACACCTGGGTGGAGAGTAAAAAATTTAGATCAATGTCTTGCCAAAGGACATTAGTGCCGCGGTGGGACTTGATCCGCGGACCTTGTGATCCACAGTCCGCTGACATATCCACTCGACCACGACACCTCTACATGAGACAAGAGATAACCCCCCCCCCCCCCATCCTCACCCTGTATGTCTATAATCTTATTTCTTCGATTTAATAAAAAATTGTTCTTCAGTATCATTTTCTTGAACTGGATGACTTCGGTATTTCGAGGATAAGGTCTTTTCGGTTGAACAATGATTATTCAAATTTTCTCTATTTCTCTATAGTCTGTGGTAAATGCTCAATGCATATAGTAAATTCCTTTGTTTTAAATTGAATAATTTTTTTCCATTGATGCTTTAGACACCTCCATGCATGCCGATTCCCTTGTGTATGAGCCTTGTAAATGTTGTTATGATCACGAGAGTCGATGGAGTTTAGTGAATTCAAGGGATTCAACCACTAACCGAATGAAGCAGCTATCCCACGGGAGTCGTGAGGCGTGGGGTGGGGCAGTAATCGCAGACATGTTAGAACGTTTGACATCATTTTGAGTCACTATGCAGCCAGTAACTAAGGGTGCACCCCCACCCCCCCCCCCCCCCTGTTCGCGAGAAGAGGTCCGCTTTAATAACAAAACACTGATTGAAACCGTTTAGGTGTTCAAAACTTAAAGGCCCTCAGTATTTGATGAAAACTCAAAAAACGAGTCTGTCGAATGCTGAAGACAGTTTGACGTCGTTCGCTGGATTAAGGATAGTCTTTATTCATACTAATGTCGATGGAACATCTTTATCATGGTAGAAGTCGTCTTCTGGTTTTTCTATTTCTTCTTGATTGCTGACCTCTACGCTTCCCATTATAACCGCCTACATTGTTATACGAATATTATCTACATAAGCTATCACATACATGTACCTCCTGCATGTATTTTCTAAAATCAATACTTTTGATGACTCGGTTTTTCATTTCTTTTTGGAACTAAATTTTCACACCACTGACACGGGACAAAGAACTATTTTTTGGACATTCATATTTCAATTTTATTCCTTCTACTCCCAACACAATTCAATTGAATATGAAATATGTAACATAATTTGAATGGAACATGATAACTGACATAATGTTATGATAATATTCATCATGCTTTTGCAGCGCAATTATGCAGGTATGTCTCTATGATCTTACAGAGATGATAACAGGAAGTTAATTAATCTACTATGAAAGAATCATGAACCTAGTGATGAAGGTGAAACGTAACTTGAATGCATACCAGAATAACAAGATAAACTATACATGTAGTAGGAATGAAGGTAAATAATACACTGATTTCCTTTCCAATTCAAAATATAACTAGGAATTCTTAAAAACGTTAAAGGATCTCGTACATACATTTTAAACATATGCGACAAATCATAGCTTAACTTTAGTTTATTCATAAACACCAAAATAATAAGTATAACAGCATAACGCACACAGGGTAAATCAATATGACATGAAATAATTAACCTTTAAACGAGTCAATTGACTCATTTTAAACGAGTCAATTGAATTTAAATAGAACATTAAATTCACAACGTTTGGCTTCAGACTAACACAACATTCTTCTCCCCCTCCCCTTTATACATCAGGGGTTCCTTGCTACCAGTATAGTGTAACGATGTAAAATATGATCTATAGTTTCAAACTAAATCATCGGTGTCTATTTCACTGTCACATTTACTCTGTTTACCTTGCAACGCACATAGTACAGGCATTTCTAAATATTATTGTAACGATATAAATATATATACATGATATATGCCCAATTAAACAAAGCTAATCATTAAGCCGCGTATATTAGGATTCGAATGTAAACCATGAACAAATGAAATGACACTCTTAAATCTTTTACCTTTTCTCAACAGATCCCTCATCCTTTTCTCTCTCTTCTCTCTGTCGAGTTCCCCAGCTTGTTCATTTTAATTTCTCATTTTCTGTCTTTATAATTGAAAATATTTGTTTAAGTTTATTATAGATTTGAGATGCGATAGGTGAAACAATTTTTCTTAATTTCAAATCTTAGCTTTATTCCTTGTCCATTTTTGTGAATGTATTGAATTATTTTATATAATTTTGAACAATGCAAATATGTCAATCTTAAAATTATCAGTCTTTGGACTGAGTCAAAGGAAATTGTAATAAACCTAGCCGAATGAATAAGTGAAATATAAATGCATAATAAGCAAAGATAGATAGAAAGAGTTGCGGGAATTAGGGATTGTACAGCGTAAGACCCCTTAAAAGTAAGAAATATTAAACGCACAGATCCAGTAAACAACTATGGGTATATACAAATAAATGATGTTCTAAGTTATAAAAGTATCCTTGGAACAAAACTAGCAAAGAAACACAAATACCATGAAAACCAATATATGAAATAAGTAAACGACCTTGGACAAATTGCATATCTATAATTCCCCTTGCATATTTTAAAACAACCATTTTCGGATACATTGTAATATGTTGAGAACAATAATTTGCTTACGTTGCCAATATACCACGAACACTTTTCAGTATCCCACGTAGCATTGGAAAGAAGCAACTGCTCATCCCCATAATAGCGGGAATGCCTGACTGTGTATTATATGTGCAATGTAAGCTTTCAGTCGATTAGAAGGTGTGCTACCCCCTCCCCTCGTCTTTGATTTTGATTATCTACCTACATCATTATGTCTATAAAATAACCGCCATTTGCAATAATGAGCGCAACGCCTTGATACTTCATACGCGTAAACGTTACATAATCTACTGTCGACAGCATTTAATGAAATGAAACATTATGATAGCGTTATAATGGAGCGGTATCTAGACCGAGTATTTGATTTGAATCACATTTCGGCAAAGGCTGGCAAGACAGGAGCACTGAAAGCACTGCATCCTTGAGTTTTCAAGTTCCAAAATTCGATAAACCATCATCTCATATTTATTCGGGCAAAGAGGTGCCCCATATATCCTTATTATTAGGCAGCAAGTGTCTCAAATATCCTCCTATTCAGACAACGAGGTGCCTGAATATATATTTTTATTCTGGTGTATGTTGGTGACAATTATTATGAGCTGTGACAACGGAGACCAGGCAAGAGTAAATAATATTTTCATGCTGCATTTATTCTACTTGACAGAATAACAATCTAAAATGGTTGAGTTTTGTAAGTTTTTCGTCTCCACGTTTCATCTGCTAAATTGAAATTTACTCCCATGTCTCATGGAAGATGTAAACCTTATTATTATTGCAGAAAGCAATCTCTCCCGTCTTGAACGCTTGCAAAAAGCGACCATATGAATTCGTTATCTTGAAATTAGTGAGAATGTTTTTGATGTATTTGAGTTCTTTTGTGTACTGAACGATGCTCAGTAGACCCTGATGTGGCTTAACCCATGCAATGATAACTGAATCATCCTGACACACAACAGGGTAAGAGTAATCATCACCTTTGCGGATGCTATGAATGATAGCACCAGACATATCGTTGATCACTTGTACCTGATGCTGATAGCTGACACTACAAAAACCCTTAACGACAATCGCTTGACTGGATGTCATCGCACTCATCTGCAATGGTTCAAATCCGTTACACGTTATCTCTCTTATTGCCTTCCCCCCTTCTGGCTTAAATACATGTATTTTCTTGCTGTCACTGTAACCTATAAAGATCAGCCCATCCTTGCCTACAGTGAGACCTCCACCCCCACCTTGCTCATTACCCCATGTCTCAAACGTTACATCAAGCTTGTCACAAAGCTCTGTGTACAAGGAAATTCTGTCATCAGTGTCGCGTATGACGTATCCACCATCTGGCATGAAGTGTAAGGAACGAACTTTAACAGATTTCAGAACGGTATCTTGTATGATGCCCTCATAAGAATATATGACTATTCCTCCCTTGGGACAACCAACAGCCATCTCATTGTTTGGTGATATTGCCATCCCGCTCATGCTTTTTCCAGCAGGCAGTGGAACTTCCGTGCGCAGAACCCATGTAGACTTCTTATGTGTTAGCTGACCCAACCGGAGTCCAACCGATCCGTGACTCCTGAAGCCAATTCTTTCACCTTCCTCAGCAGTTCTTCTGGACAGTTCCTCATCTGGCCTAAGCTGGGTTAGAAGCTCTTCTAGCTGTTGACACATCGCTTTATGTGCAGTCAGAGCCTCTGTCTGGAGAGGAAAATTAAGACCATTCTTAACCAAGTCCTTAACCTTTTTAATTTGGTCTGTCTGCTTACGAACCGACTTCTCTACGTCTCCAAATGAAGTCTTAAGTTTCCCTAGCTTATGCCCAATTTAATTTTTCAACACCATCTTTCTTTCCTTCAATTTCTCAACTGATTCCTTCAATTTCTCAACTGATTCCTCAAAAGACGCATCTATTTCATCATTGAGCCGTTCCTGTACGTTATGCACCCTTTTACGCTGGTCTTCAACGAAAGTATAATGCTTTTCAACGTTGCGTATCTTTGCATCGGCTTTAGCTGCAAGTTTCTCGACGTGATTCTTTTGCTCAGTTTCATGTTCGCCTGCTTCCACGATAGTGTGAGCATTATTTGCATGCTCTAATAAGCCACACTTGCAGCAGACATACGTGTTACAGTTGAGACAAAAACATTCTTCATCGTAGTACGGATGTCTTCGACATTTGTTCCATTTTCTTTGCAACGATGCGTTTTCTTGATTACTGTTGGTACAGACCTGGTCCTGGGTCTCCACATCTTCAACAAGTGATCTGACTGTTATGTTTGATGGCAGTCTACCCACGTCTCCACCAGGAACCGAAGTCTCCTCCCTGCACGTAGGACACAACAGCTTTCCACGAGACTCCAGGAGAGTCTCAAGACAACCCTTGCAGAAGGTATGAGAGCAGGTCAGGTTCTTGGGTTCCTTGAAGAAGCTCAGGCAGACAGGACACTCGAGGTTCTTATGGAAAGCCTCATGCTTCAAGGAAGTAGCCATCATTGACAAGTCAAGCACACGACCTGAGGAAAAAGAACAAAATTCTGAATTAATTGGCCAAGTCAGTCAAAAGTGTGAAATATTTTGTAAATACTTAGCTGGCCATTATTGCACTAAAAATGTCAAACACAATGCATTCAATAAATAACAGAGCCTACCCGGTACAACATTATGAAATATTGTCTTATAAAATTCTCATGAGGTTAATTGTTGACTTCAAAGTAAATACTGTTTTCAATCATGTGACATGATAGCTGCTTAGGTACACATATTTGATTTAATGCCCCTTGTAAACTTAGCGATACGCGTAGCTGCTTATCCGTTAAAACAAAATTGGAGTTCATGACAAAATATTAATATTTCAAGATTTATGTACATACTTGTTTTGTATCATGTCTGTGTTATCTTTCGCCCGCACTTAATACCTGTCCGTGACAGTAATGACCTTTCAATGAGCGATAGAGGGCGCGAGGGGAGAATGGTTATTTTAACCTTTATACATCTTTGTAATTTACTTTGGCTTTTTTGTGTGTGTAAACCCAAGAGGTATTCTGAAATTTATGTTGTATTTCATGTTAAGGGAATATGTAATAGTCTTAACATATATCTGTGGTGCTTGCACTGCTTGCACTGCTTGTACGGATGCCTGTACGGATGAACATTGGCTTGTCTAATTATTTTATCTGTTAAGGTTTGTTAACATAATTATGGCATGGTAAACAACTCCAAAATGTTACTGCGTTATTAACCTTGATCACGTCATCTCAATGTTGATAAGAATTAGACAGCTACAGTGGTTTGAGCATGTAACTAGATGAAAGAATAGCTTGCCAAACAATATCTTGCAAGGATCGAGGAACCGATGGGAAGAAAAAGAGGGACAGATTAACTAGTACATGGACATAAATCAGTTGACTGGAATAGACAACTGAAGACAGGCCCATTTCATTATCGCCCCAGGCCAAGCAACGGCCTCCAAGTTATGGGAATAGATACTTTGATAATCAACCATGGCGTTTTAACCATCAACATTATATTTTGTAATCTATGGGTTTATTCTGAAAATTAGATTGTCTTTGATGCCAGTGAAGTTGATGTTCTAACATAATTTAATGCTATAAAATGGACACGTATTGTTGGTAAGATGTAGCACAGGGGCTTTCGAACATGTAACAGCAACAGGTCAACATTTGAGGGGAAAGATTGACTAGGTCAGAAGGGGATGTACCCTTTATTTTGCCCCTTAATTAGAGTGGAAAAAATTGCGAATTTTCAAGTGAAACGGGCTCATAAACATACTCTCTCTGTATATTTTCCCGAGTGTCTTCTATCTTTCACTCCTAATCTTTTTTTTCTTTCTTCTCTGCTGTACAGCTACATTAAGGACGAAAAGCATTTCATGGTATTAAATCTATTAATGCACCTCTTACTGATTCACATGATAATATAATCTTGTTAAAATATTTTTTAATTAATCTATCTCCTTATATTATCTCACGTTTTTGGGATCCCACTTACCTTCAACTCTCATTCAATTGCCGTACGCCACTGGTTCAACCAATATAATGACGCATTTTATAGATAGCGTTAACAACCGAATACTGCAACACATCATACCATCAGTACTACATTAAAACATATTAAAACAATTATGACAATATGTAGCATAATCATAAATCGTATGGTCACTATAATACTCACATGCAGTCTTAAAAAAAGTATATGTTGTCTAGCGTTGAGAAAATGTATGAAAAGAAGAACAGAATCAAGAAAATGATCAACGGCGTTGTAAGTAAGTCGACTTTTAAACCCCTTTTCACTCCTTGTGATGTAAAATGATATTGTATTCATGTAAGCAATAAAGTAATATCTAGTCTTATCTCATGAGGTTAATTTTTAACTTCAAAGTAAATACTGTTTTCTATCACGTGACATGATGGCTGATAAGGTACGCAGATTTGATTTAATGCCCCTTGTAATTTAGCGATACGCGTAGCTGCTCACCCGTTGAAAAAAATTAATTTGTAGTTCATGAAGAGAAATTAATATGTCAAATTGATGTATATGTTTGTTTATGATCTTGTGTTATTTACTGTGTTATCTTTGCTCAAACTTGGTACCTGTCCGTGACAGTAATGACCTTTCAATGAGCGATAAAAGGTGCGACTAAGGGATAATCATTTTTATTACCTTTATTAAACATCTTAGTAATTTACTTTGGCTTTTTTTATTGTGTAGTGAGCACTACTTTTTTTGTTTAGCCCTCGAAAAATTGAAAAATCACACCCCCCCCCCCTCCTTTGAGTGCCAGGGGAGGGGGGGGGGGGGGGGGCATTTAAAAAAAGGGTAAAATTAACGTGTTTTTACACGTTTTTTTTTTTCCAAGGGGGCCAGGCCCCCCGGGTCTCCCCCCTGGATTCGCCACTGGTACCATTTGCCCCTTAATTAGAGTAGAACAAATTGTGGATTTTAAAGTGAAACGGACTCATAAACATACTATCTCTGTTGGTTATCTATCTTACACTGCTATCTTCGTATTTCTTTCTTTTCTGCTGTATATGCCTCATTAAGGAAGCAAAACATTTCCTGATAATCTTTTAATGCACCTATTACTGATTCAAATAATAATAATATAATCTTTTTAGAATAT
Source organism: Strongylocentrotus droebachiensis (assembly GCA_035222895.1). Lineage (NCBI taxonomy): Eukaryota > Metazoa > Echinodermata > Echinoidea > Camarodonta > Strongylocentrotidae > Strongylocentrotus > Strongylocentrotus droebachiensis. The sequence goes on along the minus strand of JAVYIG010011737.1, from coordinate 30,995 downwards.
TTTCAATTAATCTATCTCCTTATATTATCTCACGTTTGTTGGGTCCCTCTTTTCTTCAACTCGCATTCGATTGCCGTACCCCCCCCCCCCTCCCTCAGCCCGTGGCTACGCCACTGGTACAACTAATATTATGACGCATTTTATTGATAACGTTAACAACCTTGTACTGCAACACATCATACCACCAGTACTACATTAAAACATATAAAAACAATTATGACAATATATATCATAATCATAACGTGAATGGTCACCATAATACTCACATGAAGACTTATAGAAAAGTATTTTGTTGTCTAACGTTGAGGAAATGAATGAGAAGAAGAACAAAATCAACAACAAAAAATGATCAACGGCGGTGTTAGTAAGTCGAATTGTGATGTAAAATGATGATTGTATTCATTAAATTAACAAAGTAATATCTAGTCTTAGTTCATGAGATTAATTTTTAACTTCAAAGTAAATACTGTTTTCCATCATGTGATATGATAGCTGATAAGGTACACTGCGAAGAAGTTGGGCAATATTTTCCAACACATTGCCCAAAGTTGTGCCATATATGTAGTCAACCCAACCATCTATTGGAAAAATTGTTTCGTATTTTGCCCAACAGCTGGTCAAGATTTTCCCAACAAGTGGGCTACCGAAGTCAGGCAGTTAAAGGGTCATATCTTTGCCTAAATGTTGTTCAAAATACGAAAAATTATACACGTGTGAAGTAGGGTTCTTACGTTTACTAATGCCACTGGGCAAAATATTGCCCAATAGATGGCTGGGTTGACTATTGGCACAACGTTGAGCAAATTGTTGGAAAAATATAGCCCAACCTTTTCACAGTGTACACACATTTGATTTAATGTCCCTTGTAAAATTAACGATGCACGAAGTAGCTTATCAGTTGAAGAAAATGATATTGGAGTGCATAAAAATAAATTAATATCTCAGATTGATGTATTTCTTGGTTTTTGATCATGTGTTATAAGTGACTGTGTTATCTTTGGCCCAAACTTGGTACCTGTCCGTGACAGTAATGACTTTTCATTGAGCAATAGAGGGCGAGGGGATGATAGTTATTCTTACCTTCGTTAAAGGGGATGTAGCATGGCAAATACTAGTTAACGCCATCCTCGACTTTTTGTTGATAACTGCACGTAAACGAAAGGACTTGATTAACGGGGTCAACGCGCTAGCTTTCGCGAAAGAGCGCGAAACAACCCGAGGTTCTCCTCACGCTTCGGTTTCGCGTATGTTGCAAGCACGTGAATACTGCGGTCGCGTCGTCCGTAGTCGTATATACCCGACTAGCAGGACCCGCGGAAATCCGCGGGATTCTAGAGGGGGGCGGGGGGTGTAAATAGATATATGAAGAGTTTCATTCCAAAAGGAGCTAAATCCACTTTGGGTACTTCTGAGTAATTCGCCTTTTTTATTTCTCCACTTTCCCTTTAGCCATGGACCTTAATGTTGTTATATATTTTAAAGGTGTCACCCTGGACCAATAATATATGATAAGAAAAAATCTACCAGTTTTCCCTGATTTTTACTAAATTTTTAGAATTTTTTTTCTCGTGGATTTAGCTCCTTTTGGAATGAAACATGATATTGTACCTGGAAAATTTCATATTTTCTCAATAAAGTCACTGAAATTTATTCAAATTTAGTAGCAAACCTTTCCTTTTAAATAATAATAGTGAAATCACAACTAAAAAAACCTTTTGAAAAGAAATTAAACAACATATCACATTTTCATTCCAAAAGGAGCTAAATCCGTTTCATTCCAAAAGGAGCTAAATCCATGTTTCATTCCAAAAGGAGCTAAATCCACAAAATCTAAAAAAATTAGTAAAAATCAGAAAAAAGTTAGTACATTTTTTTTCTTTCATATATTATTGGTCCAGGGCGACACCTTTAACATATATAACAACATGAAGGTACATTGCTAAAGAGAAAGTGTAGAAATAAAAAAGGTGATTTACTCAGAAGTACCCAAAGTGGATTTAGCTCCTTTTGGTATGAAACCGATTTGGATTTAGCTCCTTTTGGAATGAAACATGATATTGTACCTAATTTTTTTCATACTTCCTGGTGAAATTTTCGAATGTGATATAGTGCATTTTGTCCCCATGTACGAAATCATTATTTTAAGACAAATAACTCCATTTTGATAAAATATGGATTTAGCTCCTTTTGGAATCAAGCTCTTCATATAGAGACTGTCTATTAAAATTAAAACCACCAAGAACTTTATTTGCCATTCAGGCCATTAAAAAATATACATGTTTAGCGTCCCCGCCCGCTTCCTTTTTTGGGGCCGCCTCCTATTTTTTTTTGTTGAAATTTTTTGAAATTTTTTGAATTTTTTTTTTAGGGGCCGCCTCCTATTTTTTTTTTTTTTTTTTTTTTTTTTTTTTTTTTTTTGAAAGAAAAAAAACATGAAAAGCACTGCTAAAATGTATTTCTGATTAAAAAAAAAAAAAAAAAAATCTCGGCCGCCATCTTGAAAAATAGCCTGAATGTCAGGGAAAATGTACGGAGCGGCCATTTTGAAAGAAAAAAAAAAAAAAAAAGGGCCTCCTCCCATTTTTCTAAAAAACAGGACGCTATAAGCATGTTTTTTTTTTAATTTGGCCTTATATTAAATAAAAAAAACAATCCAACTGTACCGGTAGTTATTCTTTAAGCCACTGGAACTGCGTAGAGTTCTGTAGAGTGGCGTACCGACTACGCAGAAATTAGGCTGCGTATTAATGGGAAAAGAGTCCCTGCGTAGGTTATGCGTAGGCTGGCGTTCGGGTTTGCTTATGGTTGCTTACTGTGTTGAAAGCTTCTACTGCTTTGTCGATCTGGCGTAGGGTAGCGTACTGTTGCGTAGGCATGTAGCGTAGTGTTGCGTAAAAAGACGTACTTTCTGCGTCAAGTTTCTATGCCTAAAGTACGCGAACAAAATTAAACATGTTGAATTGTTTTCGTTCATCTTGCGTACCCCTTTCCGTCCCTCAGCATATAGTAACGTAGGCCAGCGTAGGTGGTACGCAACACTACGTAACTCTACGTATTGACCCACGCCAATTAGTGACCCGCAGGTGTCACAAATAAAGTATTAAAAAAATGCTCATCTGACCCTAATTTAACGCCTAAAACCCCCAAGCTTTCGGGGGTTTATGGCCCCTTGAAACCCGTGGACCACAAGCCTATATTATATATACACTCAACTCGCTGCGATCTGATCTCCCCCCCCCACCCCACTTTGAAGAACGTAACCCCCTGAGCTTTCGGGGGTTTATGGCCCCTTGAAACCCATGGACCCCACGCCTATATTATATATACACTCAACTCAGGACCCGTGGAAATCCGCGGGATTCTAGAGGGGGGCGCAGGCAAAAAATTAAGTTTTTCATTTCTGGGGCTCCATTTCAAATTTTCGGAAACTTTTCGGGGGCTACTTTTTCAACTTTCGCGGGCTCTTTTTTCTGGGGCTACTTTTTCATTAATTCATAAAAGGATAGGCCTACACTTTGTTGAGATTTGTTTAGTTGGCTAAGGTTTGAGGCTTCCTACATCCTACTTCATAATTGCCTATTTAAAAAAAAAAAAAAATTCTAGTTCAATAACTAAGTTTTCATGCATTGATTTGATGCAAGAACTGTAACATAATAATAGACCCTAGATTGTGATTATTTCTGACCATGAATTTCGATGATCATTTTTCGAAGTAAAATTTTCATAAGAAAATCAGACAGTCGTTTAAAAACGTAGACATTAGTAATACTTTTACTAATTCTAAGCTCAGGTTTCGTAAATCTATTCACGAAACTATATTGAAATCGCGGCAATAATGCTGCAAACCAACAGATAACAATTTCAAAGTGTCAAATCTCTTCGACTCGAGCTCAGCTCAGTTGAACTCACACACACTTCAGCGTAACTCCAGCAAGCTCGAACACCGGCGCCGCAGGCGTCGGACGCCTGCGGTGCGCGGTGCCGGTGTTGGAGCTTCCCGAGCAGCGCAGCTGCACTGTGTGTTGAATGAAAGCAGCTTGCGACTGAACTGTCAGTCCATTGGTTTTCTTGTGAAAACTTTCCTTTAGAAAATGATAATCAAAATTGAGTATACATGGCCGTAATAATCACAAAATAAGCTTTGATTTCATACCTCCATTCACGAAAACTATATAAAAATCGCGGCAATCATGATGGAAATAGGTCTCTAAGTTTGGACGTCGACGGGAAGCCCCGTTCATCTCTTGTGCAGCTACTACATGCAAAGCACGTCCTAGCTACAACAAAGCACATCCTATAGAAAGATACCTAACACGGGGTAAGTCGTACCCATGCATTCAGCGTGCATTTAATACGCAACTTAATGTGAGTGGACAGTCATCGGTCGTGTGTCTACGGATGTTATGTTGAATATCCATGAGGTATCTCTGTCGTCACGCATATCCTGCATTATGCATATCGCGTCTGTTTTCGCCCTGGACGTCGACACGGAGGAGGACCTCGGGCGGAGTATAGCCAATTCGACAGAGTAGACTCTCCCGCGTACGACGGCACCGGTCACCGGTACCCCGAGGGGAGGGTTCAGGAGGAGATAGCTGCACCAACTTCGGTCGGCGATCTCATTAAAAAACAATAGAATACAAAGGATGGCGGAGACGTCATGCCCCCCGCGGAGCCTTAGCGTATTACTTATAGTGATTGGCTCCGGGTCAGGGCACGAGAAAGACACGTCTCTTCATACTACAGTGCCTTTAAACAGTTGTTTAATTAAATTTAGCTTTTTATGACTTTCTCATGGTGAAGGGATTGCAATTCAAAAATAAAGCTTCATTATTATACACATTCATTATTTTTGAATTTCTTACATATAGGTCGTAGAATAATCATACTATTTTGTTACCCCTTAGTTCTATGTTTGACTCTCCCCCTCTTATATCCTTCATGCCCATTTTAAGTGGTAGCGATCGCTGCGCTGATGCCTGACGGATACACACCTCACATAGCGTAATATATTGCATGTGAGTAGAATACGATCTTAACACTTATCAATTCTACACATTGATGGACTTTGAATGGGGGACAGTAGCGTACCTACGGGGGGGGGGGCAGGGGGGGGGGGCAGAGTGCCCCCCCCCCCGGACGGGCTCCAGGGAAAAAAAGAAAAAGGGGGGAAGGGGGAAGGGGGAAGGGGAAAGGAGGAAAAAAAAAGGGGAAAGAGAAAAAAAGAGGAAAGAAAAGAAAAAAGGAAAAGGGGAAAGAAAAGAAAAGGAAGGAGGGGAAACAAAAAAAAAAAAGGAAAAGGGGAAACAAAAAAACGAATAGAAAGGAAAGAAAAAGAATAGAAAGGAAAGAAAGAGAAAAAAGGAAAAGGAAAGAAAAAGGGAAGAAGAAGAGAACAGGAAGAAAAAGGGAAAAGAAAAGGAAAGACAAAAATGGGGAATTAAAAAAAAAAAAAAGACTATGGCCGTACGCACGGGGGGGTGGGGGGGAGCAGTTAACCCCAGATATTTTGAAAACATACAGTTTTTTTCCTGAAAATGTTTAACAAAGCTCACAAGTAGTGTAGGCCTATATCAAATCCTTCAATTCTACTTTTGAAAATGCAGAAGTACCCTCATGACCAGTTCGGTCGCTCGAACTCCCTTCACTCCTTTCGCTTTTGAGTTTCTTCGAGAAAAAAACGCATCTTTCCCCCTCCCCCATCAGAAAAATATTCCGCATACGGCCCTGAAAAAGTCAAATGAAAATAGGAAAATATAAGTGATATAACAAATTCGAAACTTTTCGCTGGCGCGAGCTGCTTACTAGCCTATTTTGTATTAATTGTTTTCATTTGCTCATCCCCCTGAAAAAAGAAAAGGATTAGCATTGCCTAGAATACAATTATTGTGCCTGCCCCGACGGGCCCCGACCTGCAACCATGGCAACAATAACACCCAATTTATGTACCAAATGTTACTAAAAGAGACTAATTCATTTGTTCTCGCTCGCGAATAAAGGAATAGACATTGCTTTGAAAACAATTGTGCCCACCCTTGACCTGCAACAATATCATTAAAAATGGAAGTGTTTTTTCGCCCTCTCGCCAAAAAGGAATTGATATCGCGTTAAACGCGATTGCGCCCATCCCGACCTGCAGCAATAAAAACAAGTTTATGTATTAATTTCTATTAAAAGAGAATTGATTTTGTTTTTGCTTGCTCGCTATGCTCTAGTGCCAAAATAGAATTGACATTTCTAACAAAATATGTGCGCCCCCTTGCCTGCAACAATAATCCCAGTAAATAAGTACCAAACGTTATTTTAAGAGATATTGTTTCCTCGCTCGCCAGAATTATTGATGAATTGATTTTAGTGATTGATATATGAGTTGATTTGTGTCACCCCGACCTGCAACATTAAGATATATGTTTATATACCAATTATCATTGAAATTATCATTGCTTGCTCGCTATACGCTCCCTCCCAAATATGTATTTAACATCGCCTTAAGCGCGATTTTGCTTGCCCCAACTTGCAGCAAAATAATCAGTAAAAATAAATATATAAAAAAAAAAAAAAAAAAAAAAAAAAAAAAAAAAAAAAAAATTGCTTTTTTTCTACCCCAAATTGAATTAACATTGCCCTAATAATAAGGCCCCGACCTGCTAGGGTAGATGCTAATCTATGTTCAAATCATCATGAGACAATTATATTCTACGCTCGCTAGCCGATTGGAATTAACATCATCTTAAAACATGATCGTGTCCACTCCAATATGCAACAAAAAAATCTTAAGTTTACGTACCAATTATTATTGAAAGAATAGTGTATTTTCCAGCTTGGCTCGAGCTTGCTCGCCATAATGGAATTAACATCGCCTTAATGATTTTGCCCGCCCTGACCTGCAACAATAAACCAAGTTCATGTACCATTCAACATTAAACGAAAATTGATTGATTTTTTTTAATTTTTAATTTTTGTTAATTTTATTTTTTTGTCCTCTCTTGCTACGCTGTCTTTACAATTAACACGCTAACAAACATGCTCGCCCCAACCTAGAACAAATTACAAGTTAATAGTTATGTACCAAACGCTATTCAAAGAAAATTTGGTTTGCTCGCTGGCTACGCTCCCTCGCCAAAATGGAATTAACATCACCTTAAACATGATTGTGTAAGCCCCAATCTGCAACAACAACAAACTGAAAATTATGTACCAATCAGCATCATTAATTTTTTTTTGCTCGCTCGCTACGCTCGCTCGCCAATATAGAAGTAACATCGATTTTACTATAAATCACGCTTGTGCCCGCCCCCGACATGGATCAATAAAACCAATTGTATGTACCATGTTCTTACTAAATGAGAAGTGATTTTTTTTCGCTCACTCGCCGAAGTGGAATTATGCTTACATTACTAACAAAATTTAATGTTCCCGCCGCTGACCTGCTACAATATCATTAAAAAGAGAAATGTGGGTTTTTTTTGCGTGCCCGCCAAATTGGGATTGACATTGGCTTAAACACGATTGTACCCAGCCCCGACCTGCAACAAAGAAACAAAGTTTATGTACCAATTCATTGAGGACAATTGAACCAAGTTTAATTGGCAATTATTAAAAAAAGAAGCGATTTTTTTTTTATTGCTCGCTACGCTCGCTCGCCAAAACGGAATTAACATCACCTTAGACATGATTGTGTAAGCCTTGACCTGCAACAAAAAACCTGAAATTTATGAACCAATTATCATTACAAAAATTTTGCTCGCTCGCCAAAATAGAAATAACATCGCTTTTAATAATCACGTCCCTGACATGGAACAATGAAACCAAGTTTATGTACCATGTTCTCACTAAAAGAGAAGTGATTTTTTTTCGCTCGCTCGCTACGCTCGCTAGCTCGTGAAATTATGTGCCCCACCACTGACCTGCTACAATATCATTCAAAAGAGAAATGTGGGATTTTTTTGCCTGCCCGCCAAAATGGGATTGACATTGCCTTAAACACGATTGTGGCCGCCCCGACCTGCAACAATGAAACAAATTTTATATAGCAATTCATTGAGGAAAGATGTATTTTCGCTCGCTAGCTTAAATGTGTATAAAATCACCCTAAACACAATATTGTTCCCACACCCGGCATGGGGCAATTGATCGAACCAAGTTTAAGTGGCAATTGTTAAAAAAAGAAGTGATTTTTTTTCTTGCTAGCTACGCTTACTTGCAAAAATGAAATTAACGTCACTAGTAAATGAATGTGCCCACACCTGACTTGCAACAACACCAGTTTATATACCAAACCGTTACTTAAAGATATTTGTTTTCCTCGCTCGATCGCCAGAAGTGAAAATTAGCATCGCCTTTGGTTTTTGTTTCGGTCGCTTGCCCCCCCTGACGGAGTACCCCAGGTACGCCACTAATGGGGGACCTTTGATTATCTCCGAATGGGTGTGTGAAAAACAGCTTCACACTTCGGTTACCGTTCAACCAAAGAAATATGAATTCACGACAAATTTCGCGATGAAATATAATATGTACTGCGCCTTGAAACACAGTATTAGGCGCTTTATAAATGTGAGCTATTATTATTATTATTATTAAATATTTTGCATATACCTCTGCATTTATTTTCTGAAATCAATATTTTTGATGACTCGGTCTTTCAATTCTTTAGATTTTTTTTCTTCTCACACCAATGACACTGAACAAAGAACTATTTTATGGAAATGTCAGTGACCAAATTCTTACTTCAAGTTTATTCCTTCTATATCCTAAGTGAAGATAATAAAATTGACTTGAACACACGAAATATGTAACATAGTTTTAATGGAACATGATAACTGACATACTTTCATCATCATATATTATAGCGCCATAATATGTAAGGATTTGTCTGTGCTCTTACAAAGATAATAAAGAAAGTTAATTTTTCTTTTATGAAAAAATCAAATACCCAGTAAGGAAGGGGAAATTAACTTGAATGTATATCAGAATAACAAGATAAACTACATGTAATAGAAATTAAGGTAAATAAAACCCTGATTTTCTTTCCAATTCAAAATATAACAAGGAATTCCTGAATTAGGCCTTCATACATTTAATGCACATGCGACAAATAATAGCTTAAATAGTTTATTTATATACACCAAAATTATAAGTCTATAACAGCACCAAGTACATAAAGCCAATCAAAAAACATTAAATAATTAACCCTTTAATAGGTAAATTTAATATAAATAGAACATGCAATTCACAACATAGGTGTGTTCTGTTCACGTCGTTGGGCTATAGACTGAAATAAAATCCTTCTCCCCCTTTATACAGCGGTTGTTCCTTGCTAGTTGCTACCGGTATAGTGTAGCGATGTAAAATGATCTATAGTTCCAAACTTAATTATCGGTTTCATTGTCATGTCTACTCTGTTTACCTTGCAACGGACACAGTACAGGTATTTACATCTGTGTTTGTATCGATTTACATATCATTAAGTCGCTTGTATTAGGATTAGAATGTAAACCATGATACATGAACAACTCAAAAGATCCCTCTCTTTTTTTCTCTCTCTTCAGTCTGTCGAGTTCCCCAGCGTGTTCCTTTTAATTTCTCGTTTTCTGTCCTTATAAATAAAAAGATTTGTTTATTTTCATAATAAATTTAAGGTGCAATATGCTACACAATTCTTATTCCTTTCTAATCTTAATTTGTGTTCTTTGCCAATTTTTGTGAATGTATTGCATTCTTTATGTAATTTTGAACAATGCAAATGTGTATGTTATGAATGTATCAATCTTCGGACTTATTTACAGGTAATTTTCTTTCAATAAACCTAGCCGAATGAATGAATGAATGAATACATTAATTATATATACATGATAAGCAAAATAATAGAGATATAGGAAGGGAATCAGGGAGTGTACAGAGTAAGGCCCTTAAAGGTAATACAAAGTTTTGGTATGGGGTGATGAATTTGGTTCAAATGAACATATTGGAAGCATACGCGATGCTACATTATTCAGTGATCGTTGTCGCGGTCGAAATCGAGTCTAAAGTTATGAAATTGTAGATAATAAAGACTTTATGTTTTATAGCTCCCTCTCAAGTTCAAGATATTAATTAAGCTATAAAACAATGTTTCTTGACTAAACTCAATCGTTCAGCTATTCCCGTTCGGAAATTATATATCAAAACTACATTATTCTGAGATCGTCATGATTGCAGCTACCATTGTACGGCCGTAGGCGCTATTTATAATTCATCAAAATTTGCCGGGAGCACCGGTTAATCTTTTTATTCAATTTTTCTCGAAAAGAGAAGTGTTTTAGGAGCTAAATTTTCTAGTGGTATCCAAATATATCAACAATTGTAAAGAATCACTATTCACCCATTTTTCAAAATTTCCCAAAGCTTGTGTTATCTTTATTAAACGATTATGGATAATTACGTAAAATAGATAATGTCCTAAATTATGAAAACAAATACTACCAATACGTGTATTAAATAAACAAACTTCGACAAACTGCATATAATACCTTGCATATTTTAAAACAACCATTTTCGGATACATTGTAATATGTTGAGAACAATAATATGCTTACGTTGCCAATACACCATGAAGACTAATATAATCTTTTCAGTATTACACATAGCATTGGAAGGAGGCAGCTGCTCATCCCCCGTAATAGCGGGAATGCATGACTGTGTATTATATCTACAATGTATGCTTTCAGTCGATTATAAGGTGTGCTACCCCCTTCCCTCGTCTTTGATTTTGATTATCTACCTACATCTGACTATAAAATAACCGCCATTTGCAATAATGAGCTCAACGCCTTAATACTTCATACGCGTAAACGTTACATGGTCTACTGTCGACCACATAATGAAATCGGTCAACATTATGATAGCATTATAATAGAACAGAGTCTAGACCGACTATTTGATCTAAATCACATTTCAGCAAAGGCTTGGAAGGCAGGGGCATTGAAAGGACTGCATCCAGGAGTTTTAAAGTTCCGACATTCGATGAACCATCATCTCATAAATATTCGGGCCCTATATATCCTAATCACGGGGCAGCGAGGTACCCAAATATCCTCCTATTCAGCAACGAGGTGCCTGAATTTATATTCTTATTTGGTGTGATAATGAGCTGTGACAACGGAAACCAGGCAAGATTTGTTATATGGTGCATTTATTCAATTTTACCATTATCAATTTAAAATGGTTGTTTTTTGTATGTTTGATCAACTCCACGTTTCATCTGCAAAACTGAAATTTACTCCCTTGTCTCATGGAAGATGTAAAGCCCATCTTCAGTGCAGAAAACAATCTCTCCCGTCTTGAATGCTTGCAAAAAGCCGCCACCGTGTGATTTCGTTATCTTGAAATCAGTGAGAATGTTTTTGGTGTATTTGAGCTCTTTTGTGTACTGAACAATGCTCAGCAGACACTGATCACGCTTAACCCATGCAATGATAACTGAATCATCCTGACACACAACAGGGTAAGCCCAATCACCATCTCTGCTGATGCTATGAATGATAGCACCAGACACATCGTTGATCACATATACACGACACTGATAGCTGGTAGTACATATACTCTTAACGACAATCGCTTGACTGGATGTCATCGCAATCATCTGCCTTGGTACAAATCCGTTACATGTTATCTCTCGAATTGCCTTCCCCCCTTCTTGCTTAAATACCTGTATTTTCTTGTAAACACTATTACCTGTAAAGATCAGCCCATCCTTACCCACAGTGAGACCGCCAGTAGTTGCTGCGAACCCACTATTCAATGTCTCAAACTTTACATCAAGCTTTTCACAAAGCTCTGTGTACAAGGAAATTCTGTTATTATGGTCGCGTATGACATATCCACCATCAGGCATGAAGTGCAAGGCATGAACTTGAACAGATTTCAGTACGGTATCTTGTATGATGCCCTCAGAAGAATATATGAATATTCCTCCATCTCGACAACCAACAGCCATCTCATTGTTTGGTAATATTGTCATCCCCTTCATGCTTTTTCCAGCAGGCAGTGGCGCTTCCGTGCACAGAACCCATTTAGACTTCGTATGTGTAGGGACCTCCCTGGTATGTGTTAGCTGGCCCAACTGTAGTTCATCCGATCCCTGACTCCTGAAGCCAATTCCTTCACCTTCCTCAGCGGTTCTTCTGGGCAGCTCCTCATCTGTCCCAATCCGGTTCAGAAGCTCTTCCAGCTGTTGACACGTTGCTTTATGTGCGGTCAGAGCCTCTGTCTGGAGAGGAAAATTAAGACCATCCTTAACCAAGTCCAGAACCTTCTATCTCGTCTATCTGCTTACGAATCGACTTCTCAACGTCTCCCAATGAAGTCTTAATTTTTCCTATCTTGTGCCCAACTTGTTTTCTCAACACCTTCTTTCTTTCCTTCAATTTCTCAACTGATCCCTCAAAAGTCGCATCTATTTCACCATTGAGTCGTTCATGTATGTTATGCACCTTTTTACGCTGGTCTTCAACGAAAGTAAAATACTTGTCAACGTTGCGTATCTTTGCATCCGTTTTAGATGCAAGTTCCTCGACGTGTTTCCTTTGCTCAGTTTCATGTGCGCCTGCTTCCACGATAGCGTGAGCATCCTTTGCATGCTCTAATAAGCCACACTTGCAGCAGACGAACTTGTTACAGTTGACACAAAAACATTCTTCATCGTAGTTAGGATGTTTTCGACATTTGTTCAATTTTCTTTGCAATGATTTGTTTTCTTGATTACTGTTGGAACAGACCAGGCCCTGGCTCTCCACTTCTTCAACAAGTGATCTGACTGTTATGTTTGATTGCAGTCTTCCCACGTCTCCACCAGGAACCGAAGTCTTCTCCCTGCACGTAGGACACAACAGCTTTCTACGAGACTCCAGGAGAGTCTCAAGACAACCCTTGCAGAAAGTATGGGAGCAAGTCAGGATCTTGGGTTCCTTGAATAAGCTCAGGCAGACAGGACACTCGAGGTTCTTATGGAAAGCCTCATGCTTCAATGAAGTAGCCATCATTGACAACTCAAGCACACGACCTAAGGAAGAAGAAAAATAAACTGTGAATTAATTGGCCAACACATCAAAAGTGAGAAGTATTTTGTAAATACTTAGCTGGCTATTACTGCACTGAATTTAAAAAAAATATATAATGCATTCAATGATTAATAGGACCTACCCGGTACAACATTATGAAATTACTTTACGCTTCTTCTTTAGCACTTACGTTACGATCGAAGTTGTGTGAAAGTTATCTAATCAAGAATAAGGGGTTATACCGAAGGTTATATTTGATAATTTAATGAAATTAGCAGAAGTGTTGTTTTACTAAAACTAGTACATAATTGCCTTCTTATACGTGTAAGTAAAGGCAGTATTGTGTATTTGGGTATTTCGTCTACATGTTATCCGATACGTCCATCCAGGCTAGCCTCACCGAGGCTAACTTTAAAGATAAACTTTAATACTGGTAATGCGATTGCATTTTGAAAGAAAAGGTGTGGAAAGGATCAGAAACAGTTGATCATGTAGCATGTAAGTATTGGTGTGCACTGCAAGGTTCTGGAGTCATCAAAATCATAATAAATTTGACCGAGTCTTGGTAAAGTAACAAGCACTTTACACGGAAAGCTATATATGGGACAACACACATGGTGTCGGGGCTGGTACTACCTTGATTTCCTTGTCTTTCTATGCTCATTACTCAGCCAGTATACATTTTCTTCCAAAATTGTTTGGCACTTGTCATTTATTTGTAATCTTGAATATTCAGTGTAAGTTTCGTTTGATTCTGTGAGAATGAATTTCTTTTTTTTTTACCAGAACTTGAGTTTATCTTTAAGTTGGTTCTTACAGTCTGCACTTGTGTTGAGTTCACACTAACTGTTGTTTAGGTAAGCATTAAAGCTTTTCGACATATAACTCGAGATTCTGGTCTGATTTCTTTAGAGCAGTGAAAAGTAGACAAAAGGGTGAGAATCAGTCACTGTTAGGTAATAATAATACACATCAAAGGGGGTGTCAGTGCCACTATTTGCATATTTCAAATCAATCAATCAACCTACGATGCAGTTGTTTGCAAAGTAAAGTAATTACTACCGGATATCACTTAACGATTTATTTGGCCAAAGTTTCGTTTGTATGGTTAAATATTGATATTGACAACGTCACATGATAGATTTAATATCATGTCGGTGTAAGCGTTATGCTGACTTGACGATAATATATCTCCATTATAAAGCGGAAGAAAGATCATATAAAGCAGCAGATGAGGTTTCTTTTTTGAATGCGTTAAGACCTATACCAATCATTAAGCTTAATATAAAGGCAAACTTAGCCAACACGTGAGCAAAGATGCCGTCAAAATTCCATAGCTAGTAGGGCAATTTAAGAAACTGCTTGTGACAAGCTCATGCCACAACTTTCTCTTTTATACTAGCTATACGACAACCGAGCCAGTGACATCACTATTTTAAGTAGTCAAACAAGTATTTCGAGTCCTTAAAGATGCTATGTCCATTTTGCAGCCAACATCAAATTCTGTAGAACTTTGCAGGAATTATAAATATGTCATGTATGTCCTATCTGTGAAATTTAAACATTAACAGTGTCCTAGTATTCAAATTATCCAAGGAAGCCCGTTTACCTTTTAAAATTCACTGTCAGACAATATTGAGTGACTGACTACCTTCTTTTTTTATTTGGTAACAACATACATAAAATGAGCTGTAACAGGTACATGAGCATTTGTCTACGACTCTACATCAATAACCTAATACTTGTAATGGCCAACCTTAAATTGATTTAATCTTTGTGCACCACAAAAGCGTCTGAAAATTAGACTATTACTTAGGTGATTGCTATCACTTAAGTCGAATCGACAACTAATGGTTGTTAATCTCCCACTAAAAGCCATTTTCAAGCCGTTTCGTTTTGAGGAAAGTTCTAAATTAGTATTGTCTTTGAAATGCCGTTGGAATTTAACCTTTTCATTTTTTTGGCCTGCAAATGGGACAAAGTACCTTTAAAGGCTAAGTCCAATTCAAAAATAATTTGATTTTAATACATGCAGGAAACAAGAGATACAGAGCAAAATAAATTTTAGTAAAATCGGATAACTAATAAGGAAGTTATGAATGTTTACAAGTTTATACCAACGTCTATTAAAGTTTGTATATTATTCTATTTGAGATTTCCCTTTGTCTCTTTTCCAAAAAGTACCCACTTTGAAAGATGCTCTGCCGCCCCTGTACCACTGTAGACAGTTGGCCTTTCTAGACAGGGTTTACAATACAAATTTCTTTCTCGAGGGAGACAAAATGCATGGTCATTGTAGAGAGGTGGCCACTATTAAAGTCTAAGACAGGATTGACATGTATTATGTTGGTCCAATTAGAACACTACGATCACATGAAAATTAATTTAATCCGGAAAAATAATAATCACAGTTTTAAAAGAGATCACCATTACAGGCCTACATTACAAAACTTGTTTTTAAATTGAAGGTGAATAAAGATATTTCTCGAAGAAATATCCGATAGTAGACTTCAAGAAAGAATCTGTGCAAATTAAACGCGTTGACCAACTCAGAGGGCGCTGTGTACTTATTGGTCACGACAGGGATTAAGGTAACCGTTGCTCCTGAAGAGAGTTCAAAGATCACTCCCATTTCAGTAAAGGCTGCCCCCCCCCCCCCCCTGGATAAGAGTAATGAGCAGTGGCGTTATTATGGGGGCGGGGGTGCAAGGAGGAAGGAAAGGCGCTACACACAAAAAGGTGAGACCGAGGGGGGAGGGGGGGGGGGGGGGGGGGGGTTAAGGGCAAGGAAGGTGAACTTGAGATGATATAAGGAGATACTATGCTTGAGAATGACCTTTATATATTATAGTTATGTGAATACACCTCTAACAACAGATTATGTTAAAGCAAAATTACGATTTGATTAAACCTAATCTATAGTATTAAACCTGTAAACAGAAAATGATTATCAATGTTTATTGTTTGTAAATATCATCGCTGTAACAGTGGCTTCATAATCTCGTTATCTTTATCATATTGTAACGAAATTTAATTACAAGTGTTTAATTCAGACTGCTCTCGATCGTTCTCGCTCAATATCCCTCTCACTCATGCATGTATGCAAACAAATGTGACAGAAGAAATGGAGTAGTATGATCGTGAGTTTCAGTTGTATTCGTCGTTTATTACTTTCAATAAGGTTTGGAAAGAGGCAGAAAGGAGTCCGAGGAGAAGTCTCAAGAAGTCTGTCTAACAAGTCTGAGTCAGAACTCTGAAGTCTAAAAAGTCCCTCGATTTTAGATTCCCTGGCTTTATATAGGGAGCTAGATTTCTACTGTTTTGTAGCAGCAAGGACACAACCCGACCTCGAGCTAAAGGGCAGAGTCTGTCCTCAAACTGAGGACAAAGTCTGGCCTCCGCTCGGGGTCAGTCGGGGGCCGCACGCGACTGAGTATCTGTCCTTGCCGTTACGTAAGACGAGGACAGATTCTCTAGACGAGCGTGGCCCTGGGCTTATGCAATCGAAATGCAAGAATTACTCGAGGACGAAAAACAACGTCGTAAAACTACTCAAGGACTAGTTTGACTTGCACAGCAAGCAACAATATATAGCGAAATAATAATGGACTATGCACATGATACAGACATATATCTAAATTCGTAACAATATTTAGAAAACAAGGTAAAACATAAAACAATCCGTTATTATTGTGTATCTATTCTAATTGATGTTCAATAGGATCAGTATAATACGCATACAGAAGAAAAGAGTTTCTCAATCATAATATGATACTCTGAGATTTAATTAAAACATATATATGTATGTGCAAAATGTGCTTACTAGCGTATCGATTTCATTTACTATAATCTCATTGATTATTGTATAATAGAAATGATTATTCTCACTTAAGTCGTATTAAAAGACCACTCCGTGAAAATGTAGGGTTCTGGGTTGAGTGAATTTTATTCTTTAAAACATACAGAGTTGAGAATTGATAGTAGTTTCAAGCTCGATCTTTGCTTATTCACTCTCAACATAGTTAAAGCAACGATGATTGTGGTGATGATAATCCTAATGGTGATATATATAGTAATAGTAATAATAACTTCTGGATTGATGAAGAAACAGCTCTAAACAATGTTACTGGATAATATCTAAAACATTTGGTAGTCAGGTTTAGGGCTTGCAATTACTAGAGGCCTGTGTGGTTATTTAATAAGCAATTTTGCCGATATTGCATTTTTTAGTTTATCTGGGAAAGTAGAGCGTTTGGTATTGTGTTGATTACAAACGTTTTAAGGTTGTAATCACAGACACAGAGAAGAAAAAGAAATGCAAATCAAGTTGTTCCCACTCTAACAGGTCAAGGAAACCGAGAGAGTACGTAATTTAAGAATCCTCCTTCCTCGCTCGCAACATTTGGAAATAAGATTTTTTTCAGGCAACCAAGTGCCTGAATACCTCCATTTGTGGGCAAAGAGGTGCCCGAATATTATTGTAATTGACAGCGAGGTATCCAAATATATTTCATATCTTTTCTATCAAAATTACATTTGGGCAATGAGATGGCCGAATATCCTCATATTCGTGTATCGAGGTGACTGAATAATTATATGAATTGTTGTATTTATGTACTTCTTGGCGAGGTGCCCGCATACATTATTGTTTGTATTAGCAAGTGTGTTCATTACAATTTTGTTTAACCCTATTAAAATGTCATTTTTTAGAATCGAATGTGCCCGTACGTGCATACATAGCAAATACTGAGTGTCAGAGTGATGCAAAGTTAACCTTCTATGGTGACTTTGGAAATGAGGTGACCGAAGTTTGTTAATCTTTTTTTTAAAAGGGGTGAAGTAACACAAATAAACACAGATTGATAAACACTGACCTAATTTCATCTTCCTCTTCGTTAGGATCTATACATGACTAATATGAGATTAGCAGCATTGAATTAAAGAGCACTCCAATCTGTTTGTAATAAGTTCAGAATCAGATTAGCGAAATTTGAAATAAAACGGACCAATAATGAGACAGTTGTAAATATTTGACAAATGAAATCACTAAAACGATGTAAATCTCAAATTGTTTTTTTGGTCAGTGGATTGTGACGTATTATTGGCTTTTCTTCAAACCTGAAAGTCCCTTCTCCCTTGGGGCACTCCTCAAACTATATTATGGAGAGCTTAATATCGTATGTTCTCAAGAAAGAGAAGGCCCTCTCGAGTCATACATTTTGAAGAAAAAACATAAATATTTTAGATAGTTTTTTGTTGTTGGAACAAATGGGAAGTCATCACAGTGATCGATGTAGTCAATCTGAAATTCCCTTTAATACAACTTTCACAAATTTAAAACGAGACCTCCAAATTTCGTCATCTGATAATTATAGTGAAAGATCATTTTCCCATTTGAGTTGTTGATCTGTTTCTGACGATGCGATAGTATAACTACGTGAAAAATAGAGTAACATAGTTTAGAAACTTTTTTGTGTTTCAGGAAATTGTGTAATCGATCATCATGTGGTTCACTTAATTCATTTTTCCTATAGATTGGCTCCTGATTTCACTTTTCCATTCATTTGGGATAGCAGATATAAGCGAATTATATATCATAATAGGTACATAACCATATTTCAAGTAATTTTGTCGGGTCTTCGTCGAACAAGTGTCTGCCCGAGTTTCGATTGCGCATGCGCTAAATCAGTTATGAAGATTGATTTGTTCTTTTATTTATATGTATTGCGCCCTCTTTCATTTGAAACTTATAGATGATGATAAATCTTGCCATAATATATAATAATAACACTCTTGGAAAACAATTATTTTTCTTTTGTTTTCATCCTTATTTTTTTCTCTCATTCTCCATCAAGAGTATTCGAGACAGGGGCTAGAAGGCTGCAGCCCCTCAATACTTTTGAACGGAAAATCGGATAACCGTCAATCCCGTCATGTCATCAGCAAGGCGCCATGTCAGTAGTTTATCTCTCTTAGGTTAGTAGGTGCTCTTAAATATAAAAACACACAAGTGTACATTGAGACAACACATACCCCCCCCCCCCCCCCCCATCATCGCCATATATTTCTATAATCTTGTTTCTTCGATTGTTTTTTTTTTTTTAATACTTTTCTTCAGTATTATTTTCTTGAATTGGATGACTTCGGTAATTCGAGGATAAGCTCTTTTGGGTTGAACAATGATTATTCAAACTTTCTCTATTTCTTTATAGTCTGTGGTAAATGCTCAATGCATATATTAAATTCCATTGTTTACATTTTAATACATGTATTCCATTGAATGCTAATGAATTTGATTGATTCATATTTGGATGCTTGGGGCACCTCCAGGCATGCTGACTCCCTTGATGTGGATTTGTGAGGCTTATAAATGTTGTTATGATCGTGAGAGTCGAAATAGTTTAGTGAATTCAAGGGATACAACCCATAACTTAATTAAGCAGCTAGCCTTCTGGGTGGTGGGGCGTTGAGGGGAGGGGTAGCTATCCCAATTTTTTTTAGAAGGATTGACTTCTGTTTTAATAGTCACTATGCAGGCCCGTAATTAAGGTGAGAGAGGCGGTATGCGGAACACTGGCGTACTGGTGGGGGGGGGGGGGGGGCTTGGGGGGGGGGGGGGGGGCGCCAGCCCCCCCCCCCAAATAAAACTGAACCATGACTTATTTTCAATTCCGTGATGTATAAATGTTCGTGATATCACATTATTTTCAACAAAATGCGCGTTTCTCTATTTCTGTTGCAAACTGACACATTCCCAAATAGCCAGGAAGAGCATATGTTTTTTTATAGGTCTAGTCACTAAGGGGCCGTGGCCACTAACAGTATACACTAGTAAAAAAATCCTTTCCAGAAGCAACTGTGACAAGCACTGCCGGGCGTTCCATACTTACATCATGTAACACTGCACATGTACCGTTAAGGGGCCCAGTGGGTAAATTGAATTCAGACAAGATTAAGAGTAGAGAACGGTACAACGAATCGTCTTCTTTCTCTAATAATTTAATGAAACGGCAAAGCTTCCGCGCTTCGGGAGAGGGGGGGGGGGGGGGGGGGGGGCAACTGAATTCAGACAAGGATTAAGAGTAATAATTTATTGAAACGTCAAATCTTCCGCGCTTCGCGCGTGAGGGAGGGGGGGGGGGAACTGGATCCAGACAAGGATTAAGAGTCGGGATCGGTACAAGGAATCGTCTTCTTTCTCTAATAATTAAATGAAACGTCATAGCTTCCGCGCTTTGCGCGGGAGGGGCGAAACAAGAATTTAGAGTCGAGAACGGTACAACGGATCGTCTTCTTTCTCTAATAATTTAATGAGGTGTCAAAGCTTCCGCGCTTCGCGCGGGAGGGGGGAAACTGAATTCAGACAAGAACACGATACAACGAATCGTCTTCTTTCTCTAAGAATTTAATAAAACGTGAAAGCTTCCGCGCTTCGCGCGGGACGGGCGTAAATGAATTCAGACAAGGATTAAGAGTAATAATTTATTGAATCGTCAAAGCATCCGCGCTTCGCGCGGGAGGGAGGGGAAGGGGGGGGGGGGGGGCGGAACTGGATATAGAAGAGGATTAAGAGTTGGGACCGGTAAAATGAATCGTCTTCTTTCTCTAATAATTTAATGAAGTGTCAAAGTTTTCGCGCTTCGCGCGGGAGGGGGGGAAACGGAAAATAACTTAGTTCCTGGCTCCGGGTTTATAGGGTTAAATTTGTAAACATTTACACCCTCCCACTCCCCCACTGAAAAAGATCTAGCGACGCCCCTAATTAAGACACAGTTTATACCCTATAGAGATACTTTTTGCAAGTACTGCTGATGAAGTACCGGACCACCGTCTTTGTGCATTGTGCGGCATCAAAGCATATACAACGTCTCACGTCTTGACAGATCACTTTTCTCTAACTTCTAACCAATCAGAAGTGCCTGAAAATGCGTCTATTTTGGTTCTAAACTAGCAAATTCTTCTTACTCTGGGAGGGGGCCAGAACGCTCTCCTAGACCCACCCCCGCTTGGTCGCTCCGCTCCCTCGTCGCTAAAGCCTCGTTCTGTCACTTCATCGTTTTACATATATTTAACCCCATGCCATTTTGTGCCACCCCACCCCCCCCCCCCCGGTAAGAAATTCCTGGATCCGCCACTGATCTCATACCCCTTGACCCCCGCCAGGGCTTTGCACCTAGACCCCACTTTGCGAAACGTTCAGCGGGGCCTCCATGTTAGAATGGGGTGATGCGGATTTTTTTTGGGTCAGCCCCCCCAAACGTTTTTGCTCATTACGCCACTGATGCGGAATGCGTGGGCACCCCCTTCCCCGCTAGCGACAAGAGGTCCGCTTTAAAAAAAAAAAAAAAAAACTGATTGAAACTGTTTTGGTGTTCAAAACTTAAAGGCCCTCAGTATTTGATGAAAACTCGAAAACGAGTCGGATGCAAAGAATGCTGAAGACAGTCTGACGTCATCCACTGGATTCAGAATAGTCTTAATACTCATACCATGTCCATGGAACATCTTTATCATGGCAAAAGTTGTCTCCTGTTTTTTCTTCTTCTTGATTACGCTTCCACTGGTATCATTATACGAATATCATGTACATAAGCTTCCACATACCTCCTGCATTTATTTAAAAATCAATACTGTTGATGACTCAGTCTTTCACTTTTTTGTTTAATTCTTTTGTTTTCACCAATGACACTGGACAACAAAGAACTATGTGCTGGAAATTTGTACTTCAAGTTTATTCCTTCTGTTTCATTTAAGAAAATATAATTGAATTGGACATGAAATATGTAACTTAGTTTGAATGGAGCATGATAATTGACATAATTTCATCATAATAATCATTATGCTTTTATAGCGCATAATATTCAGGGATGTTTCTATGCTCTTACAAAGATGATAAAGTAAGTGAATGACTCTATTATGAAAGAATCATGTACCCCTGATGAAGGGAAAATTAACTTTAGTGCATATCTGAATAACAAGATAAACTACATGTAGTAGAAAATAAGATATATAATACACTGTTTTCCTTTCCAATCAAAAATATAACTAGGAATTATACAAAACTTGAATGGATCTCGTACATACATTTTATGCAAATGCGACAAATAATAGCTTAAATGCACCAAAATTATAAGTCTAACAGCACGAATTGCATAAAGCAAATCAATATGACATTAAATATTGGATACTTAAATTAGTAAATTTAATTTGAATTGAACATGAACTTCACAACAAAGGTGTTCTTTTCACATCGTTAGGCTATAAACTAAAAAATAACATTGCCCCAACCCTTTTTTGTTTATACAGCCGGGGTTCCTTGATACCGGTATAGTGTAACGATGTAAAACATGATCTATAGTTCCAAAATAAGTCATAGGTATCTATTTCCCTGTTATATTTACTCTGTTTACCTTTCAACGGCATAGTACAGGTATTTTTTATTTCATTTCATTTATTTAATTTATTTATTTCACTCTCTTTTAAAAAACATCAAAAGTATATACATGTTCGTTCATTATCAACATAACATAAAAGGAAGTGGGGAATCATGAAATCCAAAATTGGCTTGATGAGAATGATCCCCAAATAATGATTAAGCATAAACAAGATACAAACTTATTTTATATAAAAAACATGGTACATACATTCACAACAACAGAGGACAGAGGAAAGATAAAGATAACAAGGTAAAGATAGTTACAGGAAGACAAGTTGAGAGAGAAGATAAGAAGAAAGAAGTAACAGCTTGAGTGTTACATTTTAAACAATAAATGAAAATTTCATTTTGTTCCGCTTAAATAACCCTTGTATATGTATTTTAAGCGTTTTAATGTATTACACTGTTTTAAGACATCTGGCAAACTATTCCAAATTAATGGGCCATGAAACAATATGGAATCTTTAGAGGTTGAAGTACGGTGTAAAGGTAAATGAAAATCAAGAGCGTGTCTGGTACTATATTCGTGGATTTGACAATTCATTGTGAAACATTCCCTAAATGAATCTGGTAAAGGTATATCTTTCAAAAGCATGAACATACAAGTGGCAACATTTAATAACATTATATTTGTATCTGTTTCTGTTACCATATATATATATACAATAATTAAAAGTTCATCATTTAGTTGCTTGTACTTGTATACCATGAACAAATGAAATGCACTCTTAAATCGTTAAACTTTTCTCAACAGATCCCTCATCTTTCTGTCTCTTCTCTCTGTCGTCTTCCCAACTTGCCCCTTTTCATTTCTCGTTTTCTGTCTTTAATATTGGAATTATTTGTTGTTTATTATAAATTTGAGGTGCAATATGTGAGAAAATTCTTCTTCATTTATAATCTTAATTGTTGTTCCTTGTCAACTTTTGTGAATGTAATGTATTCTGTTATATAATCTTTGAGTAATGCATGTATGTAAATTTCAAAAGTATCAGTCTTTGGACTGATTTGAAGGTAATTGTCTTTCAATACACCTAGCCGAATGAATAAGTGAATTATAAATGCATCTAACGCAAAAAGAGATATAGAGAGTTACGGGAATAAGCCCTAAAAAAGAATTTGTGTTGCCCTTTAGGTGCCAAAACATGAATCGGGCGGTCGGAATCCTTTTTTTATAATTTGTTATCCCTCCCACTTTGAGCTGATATTTTTAGTATGTTTTTCTCAAAAAAACTGTGTTTTTTTTTTTAAGCCGACCGCAGATATTAAGATTTTGGGTCGGTCGCAAAGGGCAATAAAACATCTTTTTTGTAGGCCTTAGGGATAGTACAAAGTAAGACCCCTTAAATGTTATACGGACAGATCCAGTGAACAACTATTGGTATATAAAAATAAATGATGTCCTTAATTACAAAACTTTCCTTGGTACAAAAAACCAACAAAGAAACACAAACAGAATTATGCCATTACCATGACAACCAATACGTATTAAGGGTAAGTAACACATTTTGACAAAAAATAATCTATAATTATACGTTGCATATTTTAAAACAAACATTTTCGGATACATTGTAATATTTTGAAAACAATAATATGCTTATTTTGCCACTATACCGTGAATATTTTCAGTATGACAAATAGCATTGGAAAGAGGCAACTGTTCATCCCCCGTAATAGCGAGAATGCATGACTGTGTATTATATATTTGCATCGTGTATTATATATTTTCACATCGGCCCGCTGTGGCGCTCTATCACAAACATACCCGACGCATAGAGCGATGGGTCCATTGTTTGAGCAGCCTTACTTTTATTTCGAATCTGCATTTATGTTTTGGTGTGTTTTATTGTTTTGTGACCAATAATAATGGAAAATTCGATCGCCCAAATACGTAAAACATTTGAATATTGAAGGAATTGTACTTTTTCACTAATGCTAAATTGTCACGATTGTATACATTCGGGTGTCATGCAGCTCCATGTTGTATCATGCAGGAATGTATATAGCTTACCCTCCACTGGGCTTGAAGCTGGAGACAAGTTTTTATTAACCTTTGATCTTGATTACTGGGATTATTAAAACCGAACTCCTCACTCTTTATCAATAATTATTATCTGTATAGCATTCCAAAAATTTGAGTCTGTCTGGTATATTGTAATTGACTGAATTTTTTTTTTTTTTTGAGCGGGAATGTCAAAACCCTCTTTGCCATTTAATATTATTGTACTCCGAAATGACGTTATTGCTATTAAGCATCATCTCAGAGTCTGCTTTAACATGCATACATTTTTCTCCTCCGCACAACAAATCTCTTTGTTTTGCAAAACTCCTGTGTCAATCACAGAATCCATTGTTATAGACTGAACTAGTTTTGATGAGCGGGAATGTCAAATCCCTCTTTTGCCATTTAATAATCGTACTCCGATTTTTCATTATTGTTATCAAGCATTTTGATTCTTCCCAGCCCCTCTATTTTGCGTGTCAAAAATACACCCTTTACTCGGGCGGTCGGGCTCCGCTCTGTTGCTCCTAAGCATTTATTGTAACTGTGACCAAGATGGGTCTTATTGTATTTTCATTTGTATTACATTTTGAAGTTACCCGCACACTTGCACTTCGTACACACACAAACGCACCAGCATCACACATGCAGTTGTTCATCCTCCAAATTTTCGGTACTTTACATAATACGTATCGTTAAATGAATTCGCACGCGCACACTCCCGATATTCTTGTCGACGATATAAACGAGAGCAAATACTACACACCCCAAGAATTCAAAAATTCATTTTCTTACAAACCAGACAATATTTCACTTTTACATATAAACTCCAGAAGTCTGAACAAAAATTTTGAATACGTTGGAAACCTTTTTCCCTCTTTAAATAATTTTGCATTTTCCGTCATTGGAATAAAAAAATTAAAGTGAGACATAGTTACATCAGAATTCTCCAGATATGTTCAATTTGCCTAATTATAAGTTGATTAGGGCGGACCGCAAAGGAAGAAGAGGTGGCGGTGTAGCGTTTTATATTACACAAAACATAAACTTCAAAATCCGTTCAGATATTAAACTAACACAAGCAGAATCTTTATTTATCGAAATTAATAACTCAAATGCCAAAAATGTCATCATAGGTTTGATTTATAGACCCCCTGATTCTAATTGTGATTTATTCTGTGACGAACTGGATTTTTATCTTCATAAAATAGGGGATGAAAATAAACACAATTTTATCCTTGGTGACTTTAACATCAACTTCTCACCCTCATCTGATAACAGTAACTCAACCAATTGTATGCAGTTGATGCATTCATACGGCTTTTTTCGATTATTAATAAACCCACCAGCCGAGGATAAATCCACATTCATCAACTCAGATTGACAATATTTTTTCAAACGTACATAACAACAAAACCATCGGTGGAATATTGTGTTCTGAAGTGTCGGATCACCTACCCATATTTTTAACTTGTGAATGCAAACTATCTGGCCGTAAATCATTTGATGAGCTTATATATCGCAAAGAATCCAAACGTAATATACAGTGCGTCCCAGAAAAACGAAACCGAGAAGTATCGTTGTTTTATCATAACTTAATCACAACCATAATTAATAAATGATACATATTTGGAAAGCTTAGAGTCTCCTCTTTCAGTTGATGCTACTCAGATGATGTATATTTCACGCATGAGTGATTAAAAGCAATTTGAAGGAAGGAAACCAAAAAGACATTTGGCGGGCGGTATCTGAATTTCGAAGAACAATTCACATTTCTAAAAAGTTGAGTTTCTGCCCTTTCATATGACACCTCAATCAGGAAAAATGAGTGAGGAATAACAAAGTTCTGTTTGTTTAAAGTAGCCCTTACATTTTCATAATTTTAACAAACGAATTCGTTTTCACTGGGTGCCTGCCGTAGCAAAAAGCAGATTTGACAAAAGACTTAACTCCGTTTCGTTGACAATCAGCCATGCATGAAGACTCTCGTCTACGGCTGATTGTCAACGAAACGGAGTTAAGTCTTTTGTTAATTTCGTTTATTGATACGGCAGGCAGCCAGTGAAAACGAATTCGTTTAATAAAATTATGGAAATGCAAGCACTACTTTAAACAAACAGAACTTTGTCATTCCTCGCTCATTTTTCCTGATTGAGGTGTCATATGAAAGGGCAGAAACTCAACTTTCTAGAAATGTGAATTTTTCTTCGAAATTCAGATACCGCCCGCAAATGTCTTTTTGGTTTCCTTCCTTCAAATTGCTTTTAATCACTCATGCGTGAAATATGCATCATCTCAGTAGCATCACATGAAAGAGGAGACTCTTAGCTTTCCAAATATGTATCATTCATTAATTATAGTTGTGATTGAGTTATGATAGAACATCGATACTTCTCGGTTTCGTTTTTTCTGGGACGCACTGTAGAATTGCTGAAACAGGATTTATTTTTCGAGGGATGGGCTGAGGTATATAGTGTAAATGATGTCAATACTGCATATAAACATTTTAGTAACAAATTGCAATATTATTATGAAAAGAATATTCCTTTAGGCAAAATGAGTAATAAGCGAAATAAACCCAGGAATCCTTGGATAACGAAAGGTTTATTGAAATCAATACAAACAGGCAATCGCCTCTACAAATTACATTTACACAATCCAACTGACACTAACCTAAACACATATACAATTTATCGAAAAAAATTAACAAAACTTATCCGTACATCCCGCAGATTGCATTTTTCTAATAAAATAAAAAAGACCAATTCAAACAAAACTGCAACTTGGAAAATTATCAAAGAGGTAATGGGAAAAAAAAACAAATCCCCCACCCACGGATAATATCACATTAAATGGCACTAAAATACATGATCCTAGTCTTCATGCAAATTCATTTAACTAATTTTTACGAATATCGGCCCTGAACTCGCCAGCAAAATTAATAGTTTCCAGATATGCGAGTAGAGTATGAATGAACGGAATTATTAAACCTAAACATGTTATCAAAGGATGGTGGAAGCAGATTATTAATGTACTTAAACATAATAACTGCTACTTGAGTAGTGTTCAGATCGAAATTTTTTAGTGTTTTAAGTTTATAGAATAAAGGATCAGTGTGAGCTAAGAAATGCGAACCTGTACAAATACTATACAAACCCCAAATTATCAATAACACACAAATCTGTTAGACATTCTGGCCCGGACATTTGGAATGATTTACCCGACAACATAAAGTCTTGTTCAACCATCTACTCCTTAAAAGCTACACTTAAACGACGAATAATACAATCATATGCTCCCCTCTCTTTAAATTAGTATAACAAAACCGTGACTTATTTATTCTTTATCATGCAACTGCTCACTGCACCTGCACTTGCACCGCACCCTCTTGATCACTCAGTTTTTCGAAGAGAGTTATGTCGCCAATTCTTTTTACGAGGCCGCCATCCATCTCCAGCCTAACCGCTCACGATGGTGGTCTCCTGCGTTCCAAATTACCTCTCTAATTTATTGAAAATATTTCATTTTTCTTATGTTATTGTATGCTTCGTACATGTTTATCGAATGATATAATTGTACATGATTTTTCATTCAATTACTTTTGTAAACATTGTATTCATTGTATTTGTTATTGTTCGAAATTTTGTACTTTGACTTTGAATTTGTATATTTTTGAACGCAGAAATAAAATCAATCAAACAAACAAACAAACAATGTATGCTTTCAGTCGATTAGAAGGTGTGCTACCCCCTCCACCGTCTTTGATTTTGATTATCTACCTTCATCTGTCTATAAAATAGCCGCCATTTGCAATAATGAGAGCAAAGCCTTGATACTTCTTAATCGTAAACATACATAGTTTACTGTCGACGGCATAAAGAAATCAGTCAACATTATGATATCATTAAAATAGAGCGAAGTCTAGACCGACTATTTGATTTAGATCACATTTCTGCACAAGCTTACATGGCAAGGGGACTGCGAGGACTGCATCCGGCAGTTTTAAATATTCGCCATACGATGGACCATCATCTCATAATTATTCGGGCAAAGAGGTGCCCCATATCTCCTAATTATTGAGCAGCAAGCTACTCAAATATCCTCCTATTCACACAACGATGTGCCTGACTATATATTTTTATTCTAAGTATGTTGGTGACTATTATGAGCTGTGACAACGGAAACCAGGCAAGAGTAGATAATATGTATATGCGCATTTATTCCATTTGACCGAATAACAATCTAAAGTGGTTGGGTTTTGTAAGTTTGTTGAACTCCACGTTTCATCTGCAAAACTGAAATTTACTCACATGTCTCATGGAAGATATAAAACCTATCACGAGTGCAGAAAGCAATCTCTCCCGTCTTGAATGCTTGCAAAAACCATAATATGATTTCGTTATCTTGAAATCAGTAAGAATGTTTTTGATGTATTTGAGCTCTTTTGTGTACTGGTCGATTCTCAGCAGACCATGACAGTGCTTCACCCATGCAATGATAACTGAATCATCCTGACACACAGCAGGGTAAGCCAATCACCATCTTTGCTGATGCTGTGAATGATAGCACCAGACACATAGTTGATCACTTGTACCTGAGACGGTGAGATGAGACTCCATTTACTCCTAACGACTATCGTTTGACTGGATGTCATCGCAAACATCTGGCGTGGTTGAAATCCGTTACACGCTATCTCTCTGATTGCCTTCCCCCCTTCTGGCTTAAAAACTGTATGTTTTGCATAATTCATAACCTATGAAG
This sequence comes from Strongylocentrotus droebachiensis, assembly GCA_035222895.1. Classification (NCBI taxonomy): domain Eukaryota; kingdom Metazoa; phylum Echinodermata; class Echinoidea; order Camarodonta; family Strongylocentrotidae; genus Strongylocentrotus; species Strongylocentrotus droebachiensis. Next base: position 1,759 of record JAVYIG010011737.1, on the reverse strand, counting down.
ATCAGCCCATCCTTGCCTACAGTGAGACCGCCAAGCTTACCATTCGCAACATCCATTGTCTCAAACGTTACATCGCGCTTTTCACAAAGTTCTGTGTACAAGGACATTCTGTTATTAGTGTCGCGTATGACGTATCCACCATCAGGCATGACGTGTAAGGCCCTAATGTTAACAGATTTCAGAACAGTATCTTGTATGATGCCCTCAGAAGAACATAGAAGTATTCCTCCCTCATTACAACCAACAGCCATCTCATTGTTTGGTGATATTGCCATCCCGTTCATTTTTTTTCCATAAGGCAGTGGAGCTTGCGTGCGTAACACCCATTTAGACTTCGTATGTGCAGGGACCTCCCTGGTATTTGTTAGCTTGCCCAACTGAAGTTCATCTGATCCCTGTCTCCTGAAGCCAATTCTTTCACCTTCCTCAGCAGTCTTTCTGGACAGCTCTGCATCTAGCCATATCCGGTTCAGAGCTCTTTCAGCTGTTGACTCATCGCTTTATGCGAGGTCAGAGCCTCTGTCTGGAGAGGAAAATTAAGACCATTCTTAACCAAGTCAAGAACCTTCTTAATCTGGTCTGTCTGCTTACGAACCGACTTCTCCACGTCTCTCAATGAAGTCCTAAGTTTCCCTAGCTTCTGCCCAACTTCATTTTTCAACACCCTCTTTCTGTCCTTCAATTTCTCAACTAATTCCTCAAAAGTCGCATCTATTTCACCATTGAGTCGTTCCTGTATTTTATGCATCCTTTTACGCTGGTCTTCAACGAAAGTAAAATACTTGTCAACGTTGCGTATCTTTGCATCCGCTTTAGATGCAAGTTCCTCGACGTGATTCTTTTGCTCAGTTTCATGTTCGCCTGCTTCTATGATAGTGTGAGCATCCTTGCATGCTCTAATAAGCCACACATGCTGCAGACATACTTGTTACAGTTGAGACAAAAACATTCTTCATCGTAGTTGGGATGTTTCCACATTTGTTCCATTTTCTTTGCAATGATTCGTTTTCTTGATTAAAGTTGGTACGAGCCTGGCCCTGGGTCTCCACATCTTCAACAAGTGATCTGACTGTTATGTTTGTTTGCAGTCTACCCACGTCTCCACCAGGAACCGAAGTCTCCTCCCTGCACGTAGGACACAACAGCTCTCACGGGACTCCAGGAGAGTCTCAAGACAACCCTTGCAGAAGGTATGGGAGCAGGTCAGGATCTTGGGTTCCTTGAAGAAGCTCAGGCAGACAGGACACTCCAGGTTCTTATGGAAAGCCTCATGCTTCAGGGAAGTAGCCATCTTTGACGACTCAAGCACACGACCTGAGGAAGAAGAACATATTTGTGAATTAATTGGCCAACTCAGTCAAAAGTGTGAAATATTTTTTAAATACTTAGCTAGCTATTATTGCACTGAAAAATGTTAAACATAATGCATCCGTGATTAATAGGGCCTACCGGTAAAACATTATGAATTACTGTACGCTTCTTCTTTGGCACTTACGTTACGAAGTAGCTCTAACGGCGACTATCCTTTCAGTATTAGTGTCGTATGACAATGTTTCATTTAGCAATGCAGTTGTATGAGTATGTATTTGTTTCGGGTGGAAATTCCCACTGACATTCATAACAGGAAGTATTATGTTGAACCTTTGCACTTGGGATCCTTCCGCTTAACCTAAACGTTCACCCACGCACATCGCAGCAATCCTTCTTGTCATTACAAGTTAAATGAGTATGATTTTGTTTTCACTTAGGGGTAAGATTT
>JAVYIG010011736.1:0-58503 GCA_035222895.1 Strongylocentrotus droebachiensis | reverse complement strand
AACCCCCTAACCCCCCCTTCCGTACGTGCCTACTCGTCTGAAAATAGTGTTTCCCCTCCCGCGCGAAGCGCGGAAGTTTTTACGTTTCATTAAATCATTAGAAAAAGAAGACGATTCGTTGTACAGTTTTTTACTCTTAATCCTCGTCTTAATTCATCCCCCTCTCCCGCGCAAAGCTCGGAAGCTTTTACGTTTCATTAAATCATTAGAGAAGTAGACGATTCGTTGTACCGTTCTCGACTCTTAATCTTCATCTGAATTCAGTTTTCCCCTCCTCCCTCCCGCGCAAAGCGCGGAAGCTTGTACGTTTCATTAAATCATTAGAGAAAGAAGACGATTCGTTGTACCGTTCTCGAAAATAATCCTCGTCTGAATAAAGCTTTTACGTTTCATTAAATCATTAGCGAAAAAAGACGATTCGTTGTACCGTTATGACTTTTAATCCTTGTCTAAATTCAGTTTCCCCCCTCCCACGCGAAGCGCGGAAGCTTTTACGTTTCATTAAATCATTAAAGAAAGAAGACGATTCGTTGTACCGTTCTCGACTCTTAATCCTTGTCTAAATTCAGTTTTCCCCCCGCTTCGACGTTTCATTAAATGTTTAGAGAATGAAGACGATTCGTTGTTCCGCTCTCGAAATAATTTAGTTTCCCCCACCCGCGCGAAGCGCGGAAGCTTTTACTTTTCATTAAATCATTAGAGAAAGAGGAAGATTCGTCGTACCGTTATGACTTTTAATCCTTATCTAAATTCAGTTTCCCCCCTCCCACGCGAAGCGCGGAAGCTTCGACGTTTCATTAAATTATTATAGAAAGAAGACGATTCGTTGTACCGTTCCCGACTCTTAATCCTTGTCTGAATTTCAAATATGTTCTTTGTCTATTCCCTTTTCTTCCTACGTCCTCTTCCTTTACACTCCTCTTTTTTGTTGGCCGGCGTTTATTGGGGACCACACCACCGCCCCCCTGGCTACGCGCCTGCTGTCAGATGAACATATGTTGATACCTTGTCCGCCCCGGAAGCTCAGGGGTTTAAGGTTTTAATTTACGGTCAGATTAGCATTCAGGGGTCCGCCTTAGCGCCCTAGACGGGGTCCAGGGGGCAGAGCCCCGGAAGTTCAGGAGTTTAGGCATTTAATTACGGTCAGATGAGCATTATTTTGATACCTAATTGTTACAATGGCAGGTCACTAATTGGCTTGGGGTTCAGGGGGCGGAGCCCCGGAATCTCAAGGGTTTTAGGCACTCAATTACGGTCAGATGAGTATCGAGGGGACCGCCTAAGGGCTCTTGGTTGGGTCCAGGGGGCAGAGCCCCCAGAAGCTCAGGGGTTTTAGGCGTTTAATTACGGTCAGATGAGCATTTTTGATACCTTATTATTTGTGACACTACCAGGACACTATTTGGCATGGGGTCCAGGGGGCAGAGCCCCCAGAAATCAGGGGTTTTAGGCATTAAATGACCGTCATATGAGCATCTAAGGGCCCGCCTTAGGGCCCTAGGTGGAATCCAGGGGGCAGAGCCCTTGGGATTTTAGGCATTAATTTTAATCATGGTCAGATGAGCATATTTTGATACCCCATTATAATGTGACACTGGCAGTTAACTATTTTTTCTTTCTCGCTCTCTTTCTTTCTATTTCTCTTTAATATACTTTTTCAAAGAAAGTGTGGGGGAGGGGCTCGAGGATCCCGATCCCCGCCGTTCCGCGGGCCCTGATATGTAGGCATCTCAAGAAGCATTTTCTTGCCTGGCTGTAAATTTAGGAATTTGTCATTTTCCAACAAACGCATGAAGTGAGGAAAATTATCTCATTTCAGCATTATTTGTTTACCACCGTTATAGAATTATAAATAAACCACGTTTGAATTCTATTTCTCCAACCCCCCCCCCCCTCCCCTATCAGTATGCCAGTGCCCCACCCCCCCCCCCCCCCTCCGATCTACACCTTGTTGGCGGGAAAATTGCAACTGATATCCCCTACCTTTCTTCATTCTCTTTTTCCTTTCCCTTTCTCTCCTCTTTCACTTTCCCTTCCCTTACTTATCTCTCTTTTAGGTTTGCTGGGGGGGGGGGGGGGGAGGGGCACGGTCATTTTGGTCCCCCACCCGCTCCACACATTGTTGGCGGGATTAACCGCGACTGATCTCCGCTTCTTTTCTCCCTTTTCTTTTTTTCTTCCTCTTTTTGTTCCCTTTTAGCTCTCCTCTTTTCCTTTTCCTTCCTTCTCTCTTTTTTTTTAGCGGGGACGGGGGGGGGGGGGGGAGGCTAGGGTCTTTGGCCCCCCCCCCCTCGATCCACAACTTGTTGGCGGGAAAATTGCAACTGATATCCCCCTTCTTTTCTTTTCTTCTTCCTATTTTGTCCTTCCCTTTATCTCCTCTTTATCTTTTTTCTTTCCCTTTCCTTCCTTCCTTCTCTTTTATTTTTTTATTGGGGGGGGGGGGAAGGGGAGGCATGTCCTCCCCCCCCCCCCCGATCTCCTTCTTCCCTCTTTTCTTTTTTTCTTCTTCCTCTTCTTTTTTTCCCTTTCTCTCCTCTTTCCCTTCTTTTCCTTCTCTATCTCTCCTTTTTTTTTTTTTTTTTTTTTTTTTTTTGCGGGGGGGGGGGGGGCCAAGGCACGCTCGGCCCCCCCCCCCTGGATCCGCGCCTGAGGCTGTCACACCATGACTGGTTCAGGGAACAGATCTTATTTGATACCACTTTAAATCCTCCTACCAGCATCCGAAAGGCCTATAGTTGAGGTGGATCAGAGAAATAATGGCGCCTCGCTGTTCCGTCAAAATTAAAGACACAATCACTAGCAACCCCCACAAAAATCTTTTCATCTGCAAAGGACTAATTATAGGGGTCTGACCTTTTGTTCAGAATTTAGAAAGTACAAAGAATATCTTGTTACCCCCCCCTCCCCCTCTCTCTTTCCTTCTCTTTCATCGTTTCTCCCACTCCATCCCCTATTCATATCCCCTTCCAACTTGTGTAAACAATAGTAGTAGTAGTAGTAGTGTAAGTATTTGTACTTCTACCACCACCACTACTACTACTACTAATACAACTAGACTACTACTACTTCCACCAACACCATTACTACTACTACTACTACTACTACTACTACTACTACTACTACTACTACTACCTCTACTACTACTACTACTACTACCAAAAGCACACTGCACTACACATACTTATCTGTTAACACTAAGGATTAATACATAACGCCATCAAGCATGAATGGAAGAGCATAAAAAAGAAATTGTATTTTATTTAATTTCAATCAATTCCATACTTAAAATAAAAAAATGGAACAGAAAAATGACTATTCAAACATAAAAGTAATCATATGTGTTTACACTATGTATGTATAATATGAGCACCAATTTAAACAAGGCAAGAGATTATCTGTGGAAACTCATTCGGACCAAACAACTTAGTTTGATGAAACCTTGTTATATCAATACTTGTACTCTGTAATAAAACAAATTAAAAAATATATAAAACAAACTATAGAATACAAAGAACGGGGACAGGTAAATTACCTTGTCATAATGACAATCTGTTTAACAAGGTTCCACTGTACAACATACATCTTTTGATCTTTGAGAAATGCACACATTCCACAAAGCTCAATAAGCATTGTGACATCACAAGGTATATGCGCAATGAATACGTTGCAACAAATGCACGCTAATATAATTGTGCGCTGGTAATGATACTGGGTAAGAAAAACATATGCCTGCCAATCAAGGCCTCCAAATAATTGGCTTAAGTCTGGTAGGGAGCTGTCTTAAATTTAGGGTAAAATACTTAGCCAAAAGATTTAACTGAATACCAAAATTGGCTAAGTATTTTATCTAAGCCAAATACTAAGTAAAAAGCTTATATTCTGTACTGTATGAAATTGAATACGGGCCCAGTTGCATAACATTTTTTGAGATACCGCTACTTTTGACATTTGCAGCTTGCTTCTATAGGGCTCCAAAGAGCTTGTGAGCGTATACCCTTCATGAAAACTGTAACATTTGAGGGTCCAGTAAGAAATTATGGGTGCCTCATGAGTCCCAGATGCCTTTTAGTGTTGAGCTCTGTCACAATTACAATTTCCTTGCATTATGCCTATACATGTATTATCTTCATCAGTCTTTGGATAAGTTACACATTTATTGGTTATTTGCATCATTATATTAATTTATTCATTTGAAAATCTTAAAGGTATAGACCAGCTTTGAAAACACCCCCCCCCCCCCTCTCAAAAAATGAAATGGAAGCTCATATTACCAATCATGTGAAAGAATATGTTTTGACTAATACGTGATGATGCCAAGAAACAGCCTACTGATTGATATATTTGGTTAATTATTATATCTATCCAGTCCGGATAGATATAATAACTTATTGCGTGGTCCCATATACATCTTTCTGTGTACAGTGCTTGTAACTTTACCAAGACTGGGCCAAATTTCCTCATCATTTTGATGATTCCAGAATCTTGCAGTATACACGAATACTTAAATGCTAGACTAGACTAGGTGATCAACCTTTTCTGATCGATTCCACAACGTTTCTTTCACAATGCAATCGCATGACCAGAACTGGTATTTACCTTTAATCTTTGTATGTATACATTATGTAATTATTATGTTTTCAATAGATAAATAACATTTTATTTAATAAATAGTGTCCACATTATAATTTTGCTTCATAATACAGTTTAGTAAACTTAACATAACAAATCATTCTGAAGAAGGGATGGCAAAGTCATGACACATTCCTAAACTTTGCTTTCATTGATTTAATTTATTCATAGTTGATTAAACACGTTACCCTAAGGGGAATGTAATACCTGAACTACAGCCATGTCAATATCGCCTAAAGCCTGATATGCTTAGCATTGCAATCTATCTTTCAAATATTTGTACATTTAATCATAATAGTATACATTTGTGCCACGGCAGGACTTGAACCTTGGACCTTGTGATCCACATATCAACTCGACCATGACACCTCTACCCAATAAAACTCCACAATTCAGTTACAGGCTCTCTTAAACCTCACTGATAATGATAAACTAGTAATTAAATCTGCTTTTGATGGTAAAAATCACAATAAAAGTGGTCAGAATTTGCAATGATGAGATTGTTGGTTCCGTCAATAAAAACTTTGGACTCCATCTCTTCTCATTCTGCAAGTGATGTCATATTGAAGCGGTGAAATCTGTTTGCTCTCAGACATTATTATCGAGGCTTGTCCTAAAAACAGAAACTCCTCGAAAGTGAGCCCAACAAGACAATTATACAACTCACTCCCAGATCCTAATCAAATGATTGGTCATGCGCGGTCACGTGTGATTCATTTACTGAGCCTATTGCACTCGTTTTCATGAAAAGGAGTGCAATATTTCCACTACTATTGAACTCGTTTTCAGAGCGCAGTAGTGCGCGTAGAGGTTAGAGCGCTTAATACTGCGTGTGCATGAGCCTATTCTTGCGCAGCACTATGCGTAAATGGGTATAGGCCTAGAGGGACTTGGTGGGCTTGCTATATCTATAGCTATGTGTGCGCACTAAAATTAAGCCCTATTAAACTTGAGATTTATTTGTCAGCCATATACCAGGGATATCCCTGCATATACTGTCACGAAACAATCTTGAATGAATTCTTTTTACATCAAATAACAAGGATCTAGGAGTTTCGTTGTATAAAACAAATGATTTAGTTTTCATTCGTTCATTATACGATATATCCGCCCTCGTTGATGCTGTGTGTATCTATCGCACTCAGCCTAACGGCTTCGTGCAATAGATACACACAGCCTCAACTCGAGTGCGGATAGATCGTATAATGAACTCATGCGCATGCATCATTTGTATAATATCAATGAGGTCTGACCTATCACAACGATTTCCAATTCAATTTCCACATACACAACAGGGAAGCTATTTAGGAGGGTTTATAATTGTAGTTATCATTATATGTATGAGGTCTATATGACCAAATAGTACTTTAGGGGCAGTCACTGTTCCAAAATGGCCAACCTACAGCATGTACCATCTTGATACTGGTGAGAAACCTTCCTCTCACATTCCCTGAACATACCCCCTCGAGAGGTTTGTCATTGCTTCCACCGCCATAGCCATTCTGTCATCCTCCAAACCAGGATAACGGTTCCTCATCTCCTCTTCACTGCTCTTCTCCTTCTCTATAGTTTGAGGTGAAAGGTCATAACGAGGTTTCTTAGGAGTTCTTTCTCCACCGCTACTCTCGTCCTCCTCATCAACACTCCGTAGCTGCTCAATGGGGAAGAAAGCAGTCTGGTGATCATTTCTCACAGTACCCTGGTTCATTTCATGATGGTATTGCACTTGTGAGAGGGGTTGTCCACCATTCTCTAATGTCACCTTTGAACCAGGCTTTCTCATAAACTGGATGTTCTTAGCGATGGGAGTGCTCTTAATAGCCTCCTTCCCGTGTTCACCTAGCTGTATGATGTCATACAAGCTTGTCTCACCCGGCTCAGCTGATTGGATCCTTCCCTCGCGATCACCTGACTGGATCCTTCCTTCGCGATCACCTGATTGAATCCTTCCCTCGCGATCACCTGATTGAATCCTTCCCTCGCGATCACCTGATTGAATCCTTCCCTCGCGATCACCTGACTGGATCCTTCCCTCGCTATCACCGATAGAATCATTCAAATCTTCCACGTCAAAGACTCTCCTAGTAGATCCCTCAGGATTCTTAAGATCCAGCGTACAATCCACGATGATGATCGGTCCCTGATCGCCCTCCAGGTACTGCACCTGACTTGGCTCAAAGTCTACCTTCTCAGGAGAACTGGTCTTTCGTTGCTTAGCGCTTAGTTTCCTTGGTGATTTGCGTTTCTTAGATGACTAGACAGAGGACAAAGAAAGGGGAAGTTAAGAGAGGTAAATGGCAGGGGAAAAACACTCTTTAAAGGGATAGTTGAGTTCTGTTTTCAGACCGCAAATGCCTTCAAAGTGCATGGTTATTGCTCTTATTCTTATCTATGACATTTCTAGTGCCCTTTTAGAACCTAAAATTGCTATGAAGTTAATTTTAGACCCCAAAATGTGTGAAATTTAGCCAATACAATCATACCAATTCAGCTCCACTTTGAAAAAAATATGGTGACCGTTAATTAATTATTTAATTAAAAATAACAATACATGGGCCGGCTGGTTGTGCGTAATATAACCAACACGAAAATGCCAACAAAAAAGCCAACATCGGCATTGGCTGAAATACGACGTAAATGGCGCTATTTAGTTTTTTTCAACGGCTTTTTCAAATTATCTAATATTTGTGGTGGTACACAATTAGAAATCATTATATTTATGGATATTTCAGCCGTCTCTGAACCGATTTTGATAAAACAAAGATGATTTTGTCATTTAAATTGTATGTTCTTTCAAATTTGACACTCAGTTTTTTATTATCTCACAAAAAATTATTTTGTGTAGCGCTCTCTGCAACAGTACTCAACTATCTCTTTAAACTCTAAACTTGCAATATTAACCACATCAGTCAGTGATCAGACAGGCCAGGCTAACGTTTGACATACCTGTTGCCATGTGATGTTTCGATGTCGAATGTAGTATTTTGAGATCTTATTTCATTGGTTCACATCACAGTATTCTGCATTATCCTTTGGAATTCTTTAAGGGGTAGGGACATTTTTATTTTCAATTCCTTTTACGTTTTGATTTGGGTGTACTAGTGTGTTCAGTCCATATTTTACATCATAATATATGATGTCATAGTCGCTGCATCCTAGTTAAGTTTGGTCCTGATAGAATACATGAGCAACTCATCATCCCTTAATAGTTGGAAGGGAGGTAAATACAATCAAACCTGTCTATAGCGACCACCCAAAGGGAAACACAAAGAGTGGCCTTTGTAGACAGGTTCCTTTAGTACATGTCTCGATGAGAAACCATTTTCAAGGGAAACAACAAATGTGGCCTTTGTAGACAGGTGGTCTTTGTAGACAGGTGGTCACTTAAGCAGGTTTGACTGTATATTTACAAATACATGAATTAATCCCTTTTTGACTCTTAGCAGACGACCCCAAACTCACCTTTCCCTTCTCAGCTTTCTGACTGCTAGATGACTGGGCTCTGCCATGTTCTTCCTCTTGGATAGTCATTAGGGGCGTGGTGTTGGGCATGGCAGTGGGCAGGGCATTGGGCGGGGCAGTGGGTGGGGCAGTGGGTGGGGCACTGGTGGTAGTATCTTGTAGGATCTGTTGAGTGAGCTCAATGCTCTCGTATCTTACCGTCTGTAGTCTCAAGAAACCATCCTCGTGCTCTTTATACCTGTTAACATTCAAAGAGACAACTTAACAGGTTACTTCTAGGTAGGGCTAAACTGACATATCACTTTGCCTTATACTGAACTCCACATGTGCCACTTCATGTACAAATTATCTTAAAACAGCCTTTTCAATTAAAGCTCAGCCATTTAGAGGATTGTTTTAAAACAAGGAGGATTCAATAAATGTGACTTTGTATATGTTCAAATACTTGAAGATCATGTCACCTTTGACCTCTTAAATCCCAAATCTCATCAGAAAAGTACCTAAATCAAACATGACTTGAATCAATGTGATTGATTAGGATATGACAGTATAAAAAAAGAGAATCTGACCTGAATCTGACGTGACCTGAAGGCCATTTGAAGCGATGTTTGTCTTTGAGATGATTGGTTAAGACATGACCTCTTGAGAACTTGGACTGGCATACATGACACATGTAACGCTTCTCATCTACATCCTGTATAAAGAACAAGATTGAACGGACACAGGTAAGAATATGATGGTAATAAGAACAAGTATCATAATATCTACAATGGACCTTTTAGGACCGCCTCAATGCACTGTCACATGCTTGATGCTGACAGGCATACTAGGTGATTTTATGCAAAGTATGCTGAAGACAACTTCATATCATGGTCCTTAGGATAGGTTCAAATATGTTGCATTTTTGGGTAAAAATCAAAATGTTTAGTGTCTTTGCTGTGAAGGTACAACTCTCAATGTCACAGGAATACTTACTGAATGACACCTTCTAAAATGTGTTCTGAGTGTGCTGAGTGTCTTTGCTGTGAAGGTACAATTCACAATGTCACAGGAATACTTACTGAATGACACCTTCTGAAATGTGTTCTGAGTGTGCTGAGTGTCTTTGCTGTGAAGGTACAATTCACAATGTCACAGGAATACTTACTGAATGACACCTTCTAAAATGTGTTCTGAGTGTGCTGAGTGTCTTTGCTGTGAAGGTACAACTCTCAATGTCACAGGAATACTTACTGAATGACACCTTCTAAAATGTGTTCTGAGTGTGCTGAGTGTCTTTGCTGTGAAGGTACAATTCACAATGTCACAGGAATACTTACTGAATGACACCTTCTAAAATGTGTTCTGAGTGTGCTGAGTGTCTTTGCTGTGAAGGTACAATTCACAATGTCACAGGAATACTTACTGAATGACACCTTCTAAAATGTGTTCTGAGTGTGCTGAGTGTCTTTGCTGTGAAGGTACAACTCTCAATGTCACAGGAATACTTACTGAATGACACCTTCTAAAATGTGTTCTGAGTGTGCTGAGTGTCTTTGCTGTGAAGGTACAATTCACAATGTCACAGGAATACTTACTGAATGACACCTTCTAAAATGTGTTCTTAGTGTGCTGAGTGTCTTTGCTGTGAAGGTGCAGCTCTCAATGTCACAGGAGTACGCATCCCCAGCGTTATGGCTCTCCATGTGCCTTCTCATATCTGTCCTGGTCTTCGCTCTGTCAAGATCAAAAGGGAAATATTCCAGTTCAAAGGTCATCATAAAAAACAGGAACTAGACAATCATTACAAGAAGCACTAAATCAAAGTAGCAGAGGAAGAGAGAGATATATGTGACAGATCAAAAACTTTGACATATATTATAGAAAAATTAAAATATCTATCATTCAGCACTAATATAGCATAATTCAAAGCCAGAAGTTTAAATTCCTGCAAAATAACAAAGTAAAAAGTATTCCAGCATTTGATCTTTCGTGCCTTGATAAAAAGAGTCATTACTAATCAATCAATAAAAAAGATATTTGATAAAGCGCCTTTTCCTTGCGGTTACAAAGCGCTGCATACACCGCTCCACTGCTCTACTACTACAATATATCACAGCATTTTCTAAACCATACAAGAAATCTGAAAGGCAATCAACTGCCCTAGAAATGAACAAGAAATTTTTGTTAAAACATTTTTTTCTCCACATTTTTCGCCCATTAATGAAGCAAGCACTTAAAATTGTTCTAATGAAAATGGTCTGCATTATCACTGAGGACAAAATAATGTAAAAACACTAAATTTAATTCTTGTTCCTCTTCACCCCTTGGAGTCAGAAGGGCGTTAACTCATATAATAAGACGATGACGTGGATCCTAATCAAATGATTAGTTGAAAGTGTACATGTGACCATGCTTGTTTTTGCCTTACACGTAATTTGGATAATGACCGGTCATTAGTAAAATCATGTTTTAAAACATATTTTTATAAACAAATAAAACATAATCTTATAAAACAAATAATACACATCATTTTGTTTGGGCATTAGTAAAAATTACCCACATTCGGTGCCTTCAAAACAGTCCAAACACCCTCGACTACCGCCTCGGGCGTGTTAGACTGTTCCAAAGGTACCTTGTAAGGGTAATTCTTATTAATGCCCTCACTGCTGTGTATTATTTGTATATTATTTAACCCAGAGAAATCACCCTTCCTCCTCCTCCAAACAATATGATATAAAGACTTACGCATGGTCACAGAGTTCACAGGTGAAAGGTCGATCTGAGGAATGTCTCCATTGGATATGCTTCTTCAACACAGATGGCGCTGGACACGTCATGTCACAGAAAGGACACTTGTAGTGATTCACTACAAAAACAAAAGAAAAGCAAATATTACAATACAAAGAATGATAATGGATGACTAGTGACTAGTTTTTGTGACTCACATGAGGCCTGAAAAAAAATGTTGTATTGCCCTTTGCGACCGACCCAAAAATCTTGAAATCTACGGTGGCTTAAAAAATTAAAAGAATGTATTAAAGCATTCAAAACTGAGAAATATCAGCCCAAAGAGGGAGTAAAAAATATTTTAAAAGTTTTTATTTTTTTATTCTGACCGACCGGCCCATGTTTTGGCACCTTAAGGACAATACAACATCTTTTTTTTGTTTAGGCCTGAGTATAACACATGTGTCTTTATGCTTCAGAAATGACTATTTGAGCTTTGGTTTGATCAGCAACCATTCAGGATGGAGTTGTTTATATCGTCAGGTCAGAGCGAAAAGGGTGTTAACTCTGTGTTTAATTATATGACTTTAATAATGCCCTTCTGGTTCCAAACAGACGATGTGTTTCATTTGATCATCAATCTAATTAGATTTGATTAATATTGCACATACCTATGGTAACAAACAATAAAGAATGGCTAAGGAATCTTACCATGATGTCTCATGTGATCTCTCAGCAATCTCTCAGAAGCAAAGACCTTGGAACAATGTGAACACTGGTAGTTCGGCTCTGAAATAAAAACAGGTGGAGTGTCAGCTGAGTGTATACATATGTACATGTTAATGTATCTTCCATAGTCATTGCCTTTACTCATGAAGGGAACTGATATATTAAGCCATCATCATCATCCCCATCATCACTTTCATCATCACTTTCATAATCCTCATCCCCATCATCATCATCATCATCACCACCCTCATCATAGTCATTATAAACATAAACATCACCATCATCACTATCTTCATCATCGTCATCAATAAACCATCATCATCACTTATTATGCACACTGTCCATCATTATGAAGAATCAAGAATGAATATTCACCATCAAGTATACCCTGTCGATGAATATGATCAAAGAACTTTGTTCTGTTGCTGAAGAGACCACCACACTGACTGCAACCAAACCGCTTCTCTTGAGAGTGACATCGAAGATGATCTCGAAGCTTGTATTTATCCTTCGTCTTCACTTGACATTCTGAGAAAAGAAATCAAGCCAAAAGAACAATTGATTCCCAATTAAATGAAAAGCAGCAATGTACAGTTAAACCTGTCTATAGCGACTGCCCAAAAAGTGGTCTTTGTAGACAGGTTCTTTAGTAAATGTTTTTAATTGAGAAGCCATTTTCAAGGGAAACAAAAAATGTGGTCTTCATACACAGGTGGTCTTTGTAGACAGGTGGTCACTAAAGCAGGTTTGACTGTATTCCCTTTAAAGAATGGTTCGGTCACGAAGCATAACAATGTTTTTGCACATAGAGACAGGAAAATGAGGGAGGGTGAGGAGGGGATAAATGGGCAATTGACATTTATGATAGTATTCATAGTATTAACGTCCACCTTTCAGGCATCACAGAACTGTTATAAAGTTTGGACACAAAGCAAAGTGCACGGTTGAAAGAAAACTTGATATTGCAGCCCTTCTAACTTCAAGATTGATCGGACTGGTATATTTTTTTTGTTTTAAAAATTTGTATGATTGAGCCAGTGCTAGCCTGTTTATACTTAAACAATCAGTACTGACTCAAGACATGTGAACACAAAGGCTCTGCACTAACTTTTTTCCATTTGGGTCCGGAGTGCTTTTTTGTGGTATGTTCGCACCAAACCTTACGAGCATCTAGAACATTTGAAGGTCTGGAGTGAAATATCAGGGGTGTCACAGCCAGGCGCGGATCCACGGGGGCAAAAACGAAAAAAAAAAATCATTCTCACTATCCCCCCCCCCCCCCCCTCCAACTGAGGGAAATATTGGTCGGCGCGATTTTCAAATTTTAGGCCCCCCCCCCCCCCCCCCCTCCCCCTATCAAAATCCTGGATCCGCCACTGGTCACAGCATCGTGCGCTCTGTAAACATTGTCAGTTTCATGTAATGCCTACAGGTAGATATAAAAGAACAGCAAACAAGCCTTTTTTCTGACCCAAGATACAAATCCATCTTTTTGGACTTTGGACATATCATCCTCAGAGCGCGAAGGTTTTCATTCCGTGTTAAATCCTTCTAGCTCTGAGCAAAGAGGTGTCGTGTTCGAGTGGATATGTCACTGGACTGTGGATCATAAGGTCCCACCATGGCACTAGTGCCCTTTGGCAAGACATTAATCTACATTTGCCAAACTCGACCCAGGTGAGGTAAATGGGTAGCTAGTAGGATTATTCCTGTGCACTGACAATGGCTGCCGGAGCTAAAGCTAGGGTAATAATTATGTAATTTATGTAAAGCTCACTGAAATTTCTTTCACACAGAAGTTGCGCTTCATAAGTGGTACATATAACAGTAAGCTTGTGTTCATACCCATTTGGGTTTAATCACACAATACAAATGAAAGACCCTGTTCACTATATTACCTCTCCATTTACACGATAGTATACCACGTTCAGCCTCTTCCATCTGGCTGTGCATCTCAACATGACAATAGAAGTAGTCGGGATTGTTCGTCACAAACTAGGGAAGAAACAACAAAGAACATGTCAACATGAAAATAGAAGTTGTCTGGATTGTTCGTCACAAACTAGGGAAGAAACAACAAAGAACATCTCAACATGACAATAGAAGTAGTCTGGATTGTTCGTCACAAACTAGGGAAGAAACAAATAGCACTTTTCATGTTTCGCTTACAAAATGGTCTACTACCTTCATACTTTCCCCCATTGTTTAATTTGAATAAAACCATCCACTCTTAAAGGCAAACTGAAAAATTCCACTTAAGAAATCCAAAAACTGCATTGGCTCTCAAATCCATTAGACACGCCAGCCCAAACATCTGGAACTCTCTGCCCATTGTAATAAGAAACCTTAGGACATTGTATTCTTTTAAGAAGGCAGTTAAAACTATGTTATTGTCTAAGTATTGATCATGTCGTGTGTAATTCTACTGTATTCATGTTCGTGTGTACATTGACTGTATATTCAACAATGATGTGTAATCGTCCATGACCTAGCATCGTTTTTTTCTTCCATTCATGAATGAACCTGCATTCAATCAGCAGATGTAAGAGATTTATTGTATTATTACCAACGCTCCTTCTCTCCCCTTTCCTTTTCTTCTCTGCAAGTCACTCTTTTGTTATCTTTTTTTAAAATTTGTACTGTTGTATCTAAGTTGAGGGCTGCGGGCACGTCAAGCTACTTTGCTCATTTCTGTAGCCCTTCTGCATTTAATGTATGTTAATTATGCATTTAATATATTGTTTTAAATTAAATATATTTGCTTAATATCGTTTATTATCTGTATAAAATTATATACACTTGAAATATTGTATCAAGCCATATTATGTTCATGAAATGTATGTTGAAAAAAAGAAAAAAGATGCAGAAACCAATAAATCAAATCAAATCAACATGACAATAGAAGTAGTCTGGATTGTTCGTCACAAACTAGGGAAGAAACAACAAAGAACATCTCAACATGACAATAGAAGTAGTCTGGATTGTTCGTCACAAACTCGGGAAGAAGTAACGAAGAACATTTGACAATGAAACGTCTGCGCAGTAGTATTCCGTCACACTATATGGATTATAAAAAAGAAATGTTATAAATGGAAAGATACTCATGAAGTTCTATCAGCTCTACTTTGGCACTTTATGCTAGCTGATTTTGATTATAAAAACTCGAACTGGGAACACATAATTTTTCTCTTTCTGTCTCCCTTGCTCCCTGCTGTGTCTATCTGTTTCTCTTTGAAAGCTCCCCCGCTCCCCCCCCCCCCCTATATAACCCTATAGTCCAAGTTGCTAAAAAATTCAAAATCTTGATGTTGATGCCACAACAAAGTCTAAGTTTGTTGACCTAAACTGACCTTTGACCTTAACTTAGTGACCTGAAATACTACTCACATCAGAGCTGCCAACCTCCAGAACAGAAAATCAGTAATCACAAGGCTCAAAATCAGTAATTTGGGGTATAAATCAGTAATTTCTTATGCGGCGCTATGAATCTAAAAAACCGACACGCCAACACTGCGCGGACGCATGATTATCTGAAATTTTTGGTGATTTTACTCACACAAAGATGTTAAGTATTGAATTTCAGGTCATCACAACACAGTTTATCATGAAAAATGGCTCCTATTCACAGCACTCGCTACGATAAATCATATTTAATTCATTAAAAAAAAAAAAAAAAAAAAAAAAAAAAAAATCTTTTTTTTTTTTTTTTTTTTTAAATCCGTAATTTGAGACAACATTCCGTAATGGTCGTTAATTTCCGTACCAATTACGGGAAATCCGTACTAGTTGGCAGCTCTGTCACATGATTGGGGATACTTGATAACCCTATAGTTCAAGTTTCATTAACTAAGAACTTAAAATTTCAAAATTATATCAAAAATTCAAAAACTTAACTTTAGGTTAAGTTTTCGATGATGATGCCACAAACATAGTCCAAGTCTGTTGACCTGAAATGACCTTTGACCTTGACTTTATGACCTGAAATTCAACTCACATGATTGGGGATACTTGATAACCCTATGGTTATCAATCTGTTGTGTATCCTTTGCAGACTGCTCTAAATTTGCTGCTCTAAATTTGATCATATTTTCTGTTTCTGAATAGTTATTTGGTTTAATTCTTGCTAGAAAACTGATTAGGGATTTGCTGATATATATAATCAGCTAATTCAAATAATTTTGGGTTAGATATATGGAAATTTACCCACTTTCACTTTACTCTGCAAATTTATAAAAAGCGTCAAAACTCAATACAGTCCCATACACTTCATTTGCTGTCTGGGACAGTTCATCTCATCCCTGATATAGCTGTTCAGCTATCAGGTGCTAGCTGCTCACCAGCCTCACCTCCTGTGAGAGTGGTACTCTACAGTTCCACAAGAAAAAGTGTGGATCTCCAAACCCAAATCAACACTTAGGTGTTGGTGAACATGTCTAAACTCTGAGTTAGACAGCTGCTAGTTAGTGAGATAGTCAGTTCCAGTCTAGAAATTGATCTAGATCTAGTGACGTTGCCGGCCGCCGCTGCCGCCTTGATTGTGTTCAAACTTCAAGTCCAAGCAAAGACAAGACTCCAAGTCCGAGGCATAATTACAGGCTGAGTACCAAATATATTTCGATAGATCCAGAACCCTGTGCATGTATGTGTTGAGATTCAGAAATGACAACAGCTAGGGAGTCCAACGTAAACTTTAGTCTTGCATTTATTCACCAAAGAAAACACAGCCCCTGTACAAGAACAAAATTTGAACGAAATATAATTAGCATATATAGCCTCTGGAGCAAAATGTAATAACAAACAATTCATGGTTTCATTTGCTTTCTTCCATTAAACAGAACAAATTAAAGTGTAAACATTGCAATAGTTTCCAACTCAACACGAGTCATCAATTAATACATTATTCAATTTTCAATAATAATTCTTATTATGTGCAATATCATGAAAGGTAGCTTAACTGTTTTAATTGTCTGTAGCAGTATAGTTGCCATAATTAATTAGAACATATATAGGACAGAAGAATATTGTACATTTTACATCATTTCGTGCAATAATCGGTTTACAATTGCATGTATATTAGGTCATATATATATCTATACACAATAGAGCCAAACTCCACTCACCGGCCAATACTATAACGACGAAGCAACACTAACGCTATATGCTGTCGTCCGACCCCTGATCATAAACAAAGCTTCCACCTTATTGTAGAAAGTGTAGTTCATCAAAATAAGGAGATTTCACCACATGCAGCCCTAAAGGTAACAACAATAAAATAACAATTCTTACTTCACAATAATGACTTTGTGAAAACTGCATGACACAATGTAATTACATTCAAATATATATATATATATAAATCCTCTTTGGTAGTCATTCTTTTAATTGACTTTGTTTAACAGAAACATGTTTCAATCTATATAAAGACAAACTTAAAATTAATTTAATTTGTCAGAGTAATTATCATTTCATCATTATCAGAAATTCAAGCATAATAATCTACTTTATAAAGCATGATACATGTAATGCAAATGAAATAAGTTAATCACATTTATCATAAAGTGTCATTATATCAGTGTACATACAACATGGTTCAACAATCCTCAACTTTCACTATCTTATCTTCAGCAATTCATAAAATGTGACATCCATTAATAATATGAAATATATATAATAATCATCAGTTCCAACAGTATAAATCAACTTACATGAATTGTGATCTGCCAGAAGTAAATAACAATCTCCATTAGCAGGCACAAATTAGTGCTTCTCTCCTCTCTCTCCAATCTACAATGTCTCTCTGTCCCTGCTATAGCAGCTCTGGGTGCACAGACCCCGAACAAAAGAAAATCACTCATCCACTAAAACTTACAATAGGATCCCCAATCATGCCTATAGGGTATCAGTACATTGGGCAATACAGGTACCCCCAAAAAGGCGGGAAAGTAAGGCTATTGTCTGATGAGGAAGGGGGGGGTAGCTTACATTGTAGACTGCTCCACCTACAATTCCTTATACACTAATGCACCAATACACTATAATACATTATGGCATAATTACCTCAACATTCCATATTACAACATATTCCCCGCAATTAATGTCATAATGTTTGATAAAAATGATACATTATTACGAGCGAAATTCCAAATCGTCACCTTTCCCCGCAATTAATGTCATACTGTTTGACCGAGATTTTAGCGATACATGAAAATATAAGCAATGAAAATCTTTCTATAATACACTTCCCCGCAATTAATGTCATAATGTTTGACCAAAATGTTTTTCAGTAGTATATAAAAATACAAAACAATGTTCTTTAAAACATTATGCATAGCATTAATAACACATCACATCTTAATCTGACAAGTAAATATTTAATTCTTGTCTTCAAATTCAAAACTCTCTTCTTTTTTCTTTTTTTTTTTACTCTTGTAACGCCGATATTGGAAGCCGCATTGGATTTCTATGCTGGCCTTTAGTTACTCGATTAGACCTCCTACGCGGTACCTCGGGACTGGGGTTCTCAAGTTGAGAGTTGTCTATCTCATCAGGTACTATATCTCCGCTCAGATTGAGAACGTCATCCGTACCATTTTCTTCATTCTCAACATTTGCTCCGTCGTGGTCATTTCCCTCATCTGGAATATATTCATCGTCACGAATGTCTACTCGCAGGTTGTTCTGATCCCCTGGAATATTCATCGGTCGATCCCACAAGAAAGTGAAAGAGGGGGTGTTCTCTTCTATAGAACGAGTCGAGGGGTGTTGTGACGTGGTATGGTCACTTCTGCTTTCCTGAACAATATGAACTGGCATCTCTTCACGTGGGTCTGGAATCAGCAACCTTCTGTTCACTACTTTGGTTGGTCCTCCTAACATTGGTCGAATTTTGTAAACGTCACCCGTGTCATTTACCGCCGTGATTATGAAGGGATCTCTCAACACTTTGTCGTCAAGCTTGTGTCGACCCTCAAACGCGCACTTCTTGATCAGTACCCGGGTGCCAATGCTTAGTGTGGAACTCATTGGTAGAGCATCATGTCTGATCTTTTCACTTCTCAAGATCGCTTCCATGTTTTGCTTAGCAACCGTATGAGCATGTTGTAGCGACTTCGAATGCTCTGTAAGAAAATCCTCATTCCAGTCTGCTTCGCTATTCCCAATTAGCTGGTCGATTGGTGTGTGCGGCTCTCTCCCATACAGGAGACGGTATGGCGATAGCCCTGTTGTTCCATGAGGGGTGCAGTTGTATAGGAAAACCAGCTGGTGGATCAGCCCAGGCCACTTTCTCCGACGATCTGGCTCAAGGGAACGAATCATGCTGCATAACGTTCGGTTGAACCTTTCCGTTTGTCCATTGCCTTGTGGATAGTACGGTGTGGTGTGTGTCTTCTCAATTCCGTACAGTTTGCATAATTCTCGGACAAGAGAGCTCTCGAAATTTCGTCCTTGATCGGAGTGGATACGTAGTGGAGCACCGTAGTGGACTATCCAACCATCGATTAAGGCACGTGCAACAACTGCTGCAGTCTGGTTCTTGCAGGGGATTGCTCGTGCAAACTTGGTGAATG
This sequence comes from Strongylocentrotus droebachiensis, assembly GCA_035222895.1. NCBI lineage: Eukaryota > Metazoa > Echinodermata > Echinoidea > Camarodonta > Strongylocentrotidae > Strongylocentrotus > Strongylocentrotus droebachiensis. The sequence continues at coordinate 39,403 of JAVYIG010011736.1, read as the reverse complement.
CATCAGTGATTACCAAGACATCCTCGTATCCACCTTGACCCTTATCCAATTTCAGAAAATCGATTGCGATCAGTTCTAGGGGCTTGAATGCCAGCAAGTGTCGTCTTGGAGTTCGTATTGTCGGTGTTGGCGTCTTAGCTGCAATGCAGGCAAAGCACTTCTTGATGTGTGCTCTCACATCATTACACATTCCTGGCCAGAAACATCTTTCTCGCAGGATTGCTATGGTTCTGTTTATCCCTTGATGGCCCCATTGGTCATGAGCCATCTGTAGCATCTTCTCTTGGAGGCCTTTGGGAACTAACAACTGTCTTCTCTGTGGATGTTTGGAATCTGGTGGTCGTCTGTACAATACCCCTCCACAGTCTTTGAGGTACATGCGTTCTTTCATCCAGGACTTTGTCTCTCTGTTCTCGCTTTTCATTTTATCCTCTGGCTTCCATCCATCTCTTATGTATTGTCTGCAAGCTGACAGTGCATCATCTTGCTGCTGCAGAATCTCAAGTTTCTCTGTGGAATATGATGGGTATACTTCAGGAGCTGCCCGAGGTGCTTCTTCTGGCCCCTGATCACTGTTTACTGTAACTTCCACTGGTAAGACAGTAGTTACTGTCAGAGCACCGATCATCTCTCTCACCTCTTGTTCATCATTGCCAGGACAGCGGCTGAGAGCATCAGCACATTTATTGAGCTTGCCAGGGCGAAATCTGATGTCTAGCTGAAAGGGTGCTAGCTGGGCTACCCATCGTTGTTCAGTTGCCCCCAGTTGGGCGGTTTGAAGATGGGCCAACGGGTTGTTGTCTGTGTAGACGGTACACTTTGAACCTATCAGATATCCTTTGAACTTCTCTACCACCGCCCATTTCAGTGCTAACAGTTCAATCTTGAAGCTGGAGAAGTCCGGGTAGTTATTTTCAGCTCCACGTAGACTGCGGCTTGCGAATGAGATCGGGTGAAGGTGACCGTTTTCATCTGCCTGTGATAGACAGGCACCTAGTCCTTTGAGAGAAGCATCGACCTCGAGAACAAACTCTTTTCCAAACTTCGGATAGGTTAGCACTGGAGTTGAGGACAGTCTTTCTTTCAGTTTTTGAAAGGATTCTTCTGCTTTGTCTGTCCACACAAACTTTGGATCCAGCATAGTCTTCTCAGGCTTCCTCTTTCTCTTCTTTTGCGACTTCCGTCCGATTAGTGCATGAAGAGGAGCTGTCAGTCTTGTGAAGTCAGGGACAAACCTCCGATAGTACGACGCAAGGCCAAGGAAAGACCTCAACTCTGATCCATTCTGGGGTGTTGGCCAACTCTTGATTCTCTCCACCTTGCTTGGATCGACCATCACGCCCTTCTCGCTGACGATGTGTCCTAAGTGGGCAACTTCTCCCCTGAACAAGTGACATTTCTCTCCTTTCAACTTTAGACCATGCTTCGTCAACCGGGCAAAAACTTCTCCAAGTCTTTCCAAATGTTCCTCAAAAGTTCTAGAAAATACCAACACATCATCGAGGTACAGAATTAGTTTTGTGAAGTTCATATCACTGAAGATCACCTCCATCACCCTCTGGAAGGTGCTTGGACTGTTGCAAAGACCTTGCGGCATTCTCTCAAATTCGAAGAGTCCCCATGGAACACGAAAAGCGGTCAAGGGCACAGAGTCAGGATGCATGGTGATTTGAAAGTACCCATGAGACAGATCCAGAGAAGAGAAGTATCTAGCCCCATCCATGACTTCCAGGGATTCATCAATTCTGGGTAACGGGAAAGAGTCTTTCACTGTAATCTTGTTCAATTGTCGGTAGTCGATACATAGGCGTAGGGCTCCTGATCGTTTTCTAACTAAAACGACTGGGCTTGCATATGGGCTAGCAGACCCCCTGATGATCTTTCGTTCAAGCATGTCTTGCAGAAGTTCACGAACTTCTGATGTCTCGTTGGGGTTAATTCTTCGATATGGCAGGCGTATTGTCTTGTCAGAGGTCACCTTTATCTCATGAGGGATAAGATCACACTGTCCCAAATCAAACTCATCTCTGGAAAAAGCTGCTTCATGATCTGCTAGAAGTTTAGCAATCCTAGATGCCTCATGATAGTCCATCCCACATAAGCTGAGGCCATGAGGAAGCAATACTTCTGTTCCATCAGTGAAGGTAAACGTTTCCTGTGTAGTGATATCATTTGTTGGTTGGGTTTCTCCTCTGTGTTCGAACTGGCCAACATTGTCGTTGTCATCTTGAACCGATTCTGTTGTGGCAATCATTACATTACAAACATCCACCTCAAGTTGGTCCTCTCTGTTTTGAAGATGAACTTCACTTCGTTCTTCTACTTGCACAGCAGATGCCACAATTGAGTGAGGTGGTAGGATGAACTCATTTTTTCCAGCATTAATAAGGAGTAAACGTAACTCTCTATTCCCGGTAGCACAACCTTCAATCACATGAACTTGAGAACTCTCCAGCTTAGTCAGATCCTGGATGAACCAGACACTTGACTCATTGGCAGCTTCACCACCTTGAGAGGACTTCATCGCACATTCTACATGTTGTATGGTCCTGGCTGGCAACACTACCTCCAAGGCACCCGTGACAACCTCTCGTATTTGTGCATTGTCCACTCCTTTAAATTTCAAGCAGTCCTTTACTAACTGGAATTCTTCTTGAGTTTCCTCTGGTGGAAAAAAAGCTCGTAGTGCATTACATCCCAATAAAATTGGGAAGTCTTTTTGTCTAGCTCCACAAGACTCTCGGTTCACGATAAGGAACCCGACGGAAGCTTCTTTGCCGTTCAGCAAAACTCGAGTGCGGATAAAGCCTTCTACAGGAACCTTTGTTGGACCCACCCCAACAATTTTTACCAGTTTTTTCAATGGGCTGACATCTCCTGCTGCTTCCTGAAGCTGCGAGTGAAATACGTCTGAGGGTATTATCGAAGCCTCTGCTCCAGTGTCTAAGACGCAACCAATTTTCACGCCGGCAACTTCTGCTATTGCGGTCGGACTTTCTGAAACCAATTCTGTTTCGCTGTCACACATTATTTCATCTATTGTCAGCGCAGCTTCTTCCAAAGTGGTCTGTCTGGAATGTGCAAATCTCGTTTCTGTGTCAATCTCCCTCTTGTCTGTTATAGGCGTGTCGGCTTGTAGCTTATGGGAGCTTTGTCCCATGGGCTCTTCTGTCTTGTCCTGTTGTTCATTGTCCCCTGCTGTTTTGCCCTCAACAGCAGAGGAAGCTAGTTTTCCGCCTGCGGGGTGACATCCTGGTGAGGAAGGTGACGTTGGGTGGCATGTGGCGGGGATGGAGCCTGATAACGTGTTGCAGGCAAATTGAAGTTATCCTGGTTCCTGGTACCCGACTCCTGACTCCAAGCAGGAAAATCATAATTCCTCTGGATGGCATGTGGCTGGGATGGAGCCTGATAACGCGTTGCAGGCAAATTGAAGTTATCCTGGTTCCTGGTACCCGACTCCTGACTCCAAGCAGGAAAGTCGTAATTCCTCTGGCTTCTGGGTCCATCCGAGAAGTTGTAATTAGAAGCAGCAGCGGGGAATATGTTGGTAGGCATATGTGTCATGTTGGGACACTCCCTTATAAAGTGTCCCTTCTGACCACAATGAAAACATCCACTACTCACCCTCCTTCTCTGAGGTTTGGCATTTTTCAATCGTGTAACCTCCCCTCTCAGCTGTTCTAGTTCAGTCATAATAGTTGTCTGTTGGTCTACCATCTGTTGCAGAAGATGGGCAGAATCTGATGTGACCACCCGTCCGACCTCGACGTCCGCTTCTCTGATTCTGGTACGCTGAGCTGTTGGAGACTCCTGGAAAAGCTGGAGTGCCTCTGCTCTCATCCTATTGAACCCACTGGGCCCATGAGTTAATTGGATGCGTCTCAACTCCCTCCTGACCCAAGCCTCACGTGCGCCATTTACAAATTGGTCACTCAAAGCTTTGTCTTTTAATTGTGCCAAAGCTTCACCTTGGGCTTGAGTGATTGCTGCCTTCTCCAGCTTTATGTATAGGCGTATCAAGGCCCGGCTGAAGTCACAAAGCGATTCCCCTTCTCTCTGTACGCGGTTATGGAACTTGCTGCTCAACGACTGTGTATTTTCCTCGTAGCCAAAACATAGTTTAAGACATGCTACAACTTCATCAAAATCACGTCTTCGGGATTCACTAAGGCACATAATTTCCTCCCTTGCCGGTCCTGCAAGGTGATCTACAAGAAGTCTGGCCTTACTGCCCATTTCCATGTTGTGTTGAGCAGTGATCTCATAGAACTCCTCAAGCCATTCCGATAGTGCAATGTCGTTTGCGTGTTGTGGTATTCCCCTAAACTTGGGCAAGTTGCTCTGGAGAATGCTCTGTAGCCCAATGGAACGACGAAAGAACTGTGACAGCATGTCCATGTCTGAAGGTTGCTCCCTTGGTGTCATAGTAGGTCGTGTGGATGATGCTGTCGACGTGGTAGTTGTTGTTGTTGTTGTCACAGTTGTTGTCGTAGATGTAGGGGCCATTTTCCTGCACTTAAATGTGTTAATTATGAAATTCAACAGGAACAATAATATTTCACAACAAGCAAACTTAAACGAACAAATCATCAATCATGTGTATCATTACATGAACATGTTCTTCAAATTCATTAATGGTCACAATGTATCTGACCGAGGCTGTTGAATGTTCACTGTCTGTCCAATGTTCACTTTTGCCTCCGGACGTTGCTGACACCAAATATCGCCAGCCGACGACGTCACGGCCGCAAGAAGTTGGAGGTTGGTCAGTATCCGTGCAGATGATCTCAGTCCAGTTGTCCCTCGCCGTCAGTCATCCCACTTCTGACACCATTGTTGAGATTCAGAAATGACAACAGCTAGGGAGTCCAACGTAAACTTTAGTCTTGCATTTATTCACCAAAGAAAACACAGCCCCTGTACAAGAACAAAATTTGAACGAAATATAATTAGCATATATAGCCTCTGGAGCAAAATGTAATAACAAACAATTCATGGTTTCATTTGCTTTCTTCCATTAAACAGAACAAATTAAAGTGTAAACATTGCAATAGTTTCCAACTCAACACGAGTCATCAATTAATACATTATTCAATTTTCAATAATAATTCTTATTATGTGCAATATCATGAAAGGTAGCTTAACTGTTTTAATTGTCTGTAGCAGTATAGTTGCCATAATTAATTAGAACATATATAGGACAGAAGAATATTGTACATTTTACATCATTTCGTGCAATAATCGGTTTACAATTGCATGTATATTAGGTCATATATATATCTATACACAATAGAGCCAAACTCCACTCACCGGCCAATACTATAACGACGAAGCAACACTAACGCTATATGCTGTCGTCCGACCCCTGATCATAAACAAAGCTTCCACCTTATTGTAGAAAGTGTAGTTCATCAAAATAAGGAGATTTCACCACATGCAGCCCTAAAGGTAACAACAATAAAATAACAATTCTTACTTCACAATAATGACTTTGTGAAAACTGCATGACACAATGTAATTACATTCAAATATATATATATATATAAATCCTCTTTGGTAGTCATTCTTTTAATTGACTTTGTTTAACAGAAACATGTTTCAATCTATATAAAGACAAACTTAAAATTTATTTAATTTGTCAGAGTAATTATCATTTCATCATTATCAGAAATTCAAGCATAATAATCTACTTTATAAAGCATGATACATGTAATGCAAATGAAATAAGTTAATCACATTTATCATAAAGTGTCATTATATCAGTGTACATACAACATGGTTCAACAATCCTCAACTTTCACTATCTTATCTTCAGCAATTCATAAAATGTGACATCCATTAATAATATGAAATATATATAATAATCATCAGTTCCAACAGTATAAATCAACTTACATGAATTGTGATCTGCCAGAAGTAAATAACAATCTCCATTAGCAGGCACAAATTAGTGCTTCTCTCCTCTCTCTCCAATCTACAATGTCTCTCTGTCCCTGCTATAGCAGCTCTGGGTGCACAGACCCCGAACAAAAGAAAATCACTCATCCACTAAAACTTACAATAGGATCCCCAATCATGCCTATAGGGTATCAGTACATTGGGCAATACAGGTACCCCCAAAAAGGCGGGAAAGTAAGGCTATTGTCTGATGAGGAAGGGGGGGTAGCTTACATTGTAGACTGCTCCACCTACAATTCCTTATACACTAATGCACCAATACACTATAATACATTATGGCATAATTACCTCAACATTCCATATTACAACATATGTACTGACTACTGTGTACCGTATGTACTGACTACTGTGTATGTAGCCAACGTAACTGTACCGTGAAGTCTTGTTTTGTACCCTCTATTACCGTCCCGTGCCTGTGAACTTGATGTTTTGTGAAGCCTTGTATACGTGCCTTCTATGATTGCCCTCCATCCTTAACTCTTGTTTGCGTTTTCGTTGATGTGTCATCTCATACCCTGCATGTTCATGTACTCGTCCTTACTTCATGCTATTATTGCCTATCCTCTTTCGTGCCTAGTATTTGCTTATCGTTATATATATACATCACTGTGTGCACCCTTCCTCGTGTTTGCATGCCTGTCTGTGATTATTAGTTCTGCCTTCTGTTTATCAGTTCTGGTACCATTACCACTAGTACATGTATCTGTCACTGCTTTCATGAGCCCAAGTGGTTTACTACCTGCATCATTATATATGCTGGATTCGTTCATTAATGCACTCTTTGTTCAAGAGCTATATCCTGTGTTGTGCTACTAATATTTATAGACTAGTACTTTCTACCAACTAGTTGCTTACCCAGCACAGCTTCCTGCAGCTATTACAAATTAGGTTTAATAGTACAACATTTATACGCACTGTGTTCTCATTGAGAGTGCTTCTTGGTAATCAGTATAAAGTGCACCTCGGCATCCATTCTGCTCTCTCAGCAAACAAAACTCAAAAGTACCTCAAGCATCTCATCTCCTGAGGGAGTTCGCAATGGCTTCTGCAATGGTCACAAACACCCAAGCTCCCCACTCACCCCCACAAAGCAACTCTCCCCACAGTAAAGTCAGTTCTAAAATGACATGTCCTCGGTTGGAGATAAAAGAGAGAGGACGCAAAATGATCTTAGTCATGGGTCAAGAACTGTTTAATTTGCTACTGGATACTGCCAAGACATACTTTAATGATCTATACAAAGACACACCTGTTCTAATGGTAGACGTTAAACAAAATGTGCACCGACGGTGTAGTGAATGGTCCATACGTATCTGTCCCAAACTTGCCAACTCGGGACTACCAGGACAAAGAACAAAACTCTTGCTAGTATTCAGCATAGAACCTAGAAGTCTTGTTGCCACTGGAATCTTAATGAAGGAGTTTGTTACCATGCATTTCCCTAGCATCTTAGGCAAAATAAGGTCAAGTGAATTCTCCAGACATGTAGAGATCGAAATTCTCAAAAAGGCTACAATGGCGCATACCCGTAAGCTACAAAACTCTGCAACATACAGCCCAACTACCCTAGACACTCGTGCCACTCCAACGGAAGTGACAAAAGATATAAACTGCCAGTGCACAGCACAAGACCAAAGTCTTCTCTGCCCCATATGCAAGAAACATGCATGCACAGGAGCTATACAATGTGACTCTTGCACCAACTGGTTCCACTTCGTATGTACTTCTCTTTCACCAAGAGACATTGCAAATCACGTGGCTGATGAGTCCCAACTTTTCGTTTGTGATCCCTGTTGTCTTCTCTCCGACATGACCCAGGCATCGAAAGCAGAGGACACCTCTTCTCAAAGTGTGGATGTTTCGATACTTTCGATCCCAGATTCTCCCACTAGGGAAGGGGATCTCACCCTCTCACCTCATTACATCGACTCTATGCCTCAGACGGCTCTCACTAGCCCAACACCAACTACTTTGTTTCCACAAGTAGTCAACCTACAGCCTGTGGAAAGAACCCCATGTGTAAAAGAAGCCCTCCCAAACCCCCAAGCGGCAAAACAAATCTCTAAAAGTCTCCACAGCTCTCAGGCGGACGCACCTCTCAACATTGCTGAACCAAGCAGCGTAACTCCTGCAAGTAGACAGCTCCAAACATCCCAGCCAGTCATATCACTACCCTGCCACCGCACCACTGCCTCACAAACTACCGTGGCCCATCAGCAGAAGCCCTGCAATCTCTGCGCTAAGGCAGAGAAAGCAACCAAACATCTTACAGCGGATCTACGTACCACACGAGCGTCAAACCGTATCGCACAAGAAGAGAATGAATCTCTCATGGTTACCCTGCGAGAAAAAACCTGTGCCTTAAATAGAGCTGAAGAAGAGGTGACGTACTATCGCAGCCAGCTCGAAAGATCTACTGATTCACTCAACCATTCAAACCATAATTTGAAAAAGATAGAGAGAAAAAATGAGGAATTTCTCAAGAAGAATGATCTGCTGATAGCCTTGTGTTTAAGGCATGGGTTAGAAGAATGCTTGGTCACGCAACAATGGACCACCCCCAGACCGAGGAATAACCCTGATATCAGCCCCAAACCAACCTCGCACTTTCAACTCCACACGAGCAATCCATTCATGCCTCTCGACATGGATGTTGTGGAAATCCCCAAAAGCCCCAAGAAAGGTACTCTCGACATGGACGTAGTGGAAATCCCCAAAAGCCCCAAGAACGGTACTCTCGACATGGACGTTGTGGAAATCCCCAAAAGCCCCGAGAAAGGTACGCGTAACCTCTCCCCCAAGCCTGTTCCAGAGAAATCCCTTCAAGGCATGGCAAGCCCCAACAGGATCGGTCGACCAAACGAACGATCAACCCAGAAAACACATAACTTTCATCAAGACAGTTTTCATGGAGCCCTCCCACACAACTTAGCCCAAAAGCACTCAAAAGGGCAATTCCCAGATGCCCAAGCAAAGAAGCCAACTACACTGGGCCCTGCAGTTCGACCAAAGGAGCAAGTCATTGCTCATAAGCAAACGACTGGGGACCCAAGTCGTAAAGATCTGTGCCACACTAACAGGGATAAAAGTATCATCGACCGTGCAAGTTCCGACACACACAGTATAGCCCAAAATGGTTGCCCTCCTCGACAGCAAAACTCTTCAAACACCAGCGGGCACTTGTCACACACCCGCATTCTGAAAAGTAAAGCCAACCATAACTTTAACCATGTCCCAGGTAACCCCACATCAAGGTTCACCAGTAATGAACGCAAAGAGCAAAGCTTGCGGAACACACCAAGTAACCGGAATGGAAACATATCTGCACAAGACCATCAGTCGGTTTTTTACCACGGCAGAGCCTCATACTCAATACACTTACATCTCATGTCACTCATAGCCAATGCAGCAATAGCCTCCATGGAAATTCTGCAGAATCCTGCTCTGTGGTGCAGACCCCCAACCAATCTCCTCCTTCAATCCCATCTACACGTCATAGAACATCACATGAAGCAGCTCAACTTCCACAGAATAAATCACTCGGAAACATTCCTCACTCAATAGCTCTGTGCACTTTTAATGTGAGAGGCATCTCTTCCTCCCAATTTTACTTACACGAACTACTCAGGACAGTTGATATTATGTGTATCCAGGAGCACTGGCTCCATGAACACAACTTGCACTTATTATCCAGTCTCAGCAGTATGCACATATCGTACAGCAAAACAACAGATACCAGTCTTCACAACCCCATGTCAAGACGCGGCTCCGGTGGGGTGGCCATCCTTTGCACTAAGAAGCTAGAGAGGTTCATATCTCTTATTCCTTCTGTTTCGGACAGATTAATAGCGATTATGGTGAAGAACCGACAGCACGAAGAAGACCTCTGCATCATAAACTTGTACATGCCTACTGGCAACACCGCAGACATAAGTGCACAGTACGGCCTAATCCTTGATGAAATGACTCATATTGTAGCTGGCCTCCCTCTCTCTGCAAATTTGGTCATACTTGGTGATTTCAATGCAGATCTCACTGTCTCCATCTGCCAATGGAAACGTTCAACCCACCTTTTGAACAAGTTCATTAATGACAACAATCTTGTCTGCTTGAATAATCTGTCTCAGGACCACTCTTCTTACACCTACTGCAGTGATGACGGTGTTCACAAATCCAATCTTGATTTGATTCTTGTGAAATCAATATGCACGTCTCAATACAAGAATTTCTCTGTCATAGCTGAGCATCCGATGAACACCTCTGATCATCTTCCCGTTTGCACTCAACTAAGCAGTCTGTCTACAACCATCTACTCCACCCCGCTCTTAAAACCAGTTGGCACCAAGCTCAGCAGGGTACACATCAAATGGGAGCAATGCAGTCAGAAAGAAATATCAGAATCCTATTCTATGGTCCTAGATGACTGCTGTAAGACTCTATGGGCACATCTTCCAACAGACCCAACAGATCCAAAACAACTCAAACCAGAAGATGCAGAGTTGCTATTAGACCAACTGACCAAGCACATGCAGGATGTATCTCTCAATCTCCCACATTCCATCTCGGGCCACAGAAAGGGAAAGAAACCAGAGTGGTCCAGCATGGTAGACTGTTCTTACAGCCATATGAAACAAAGGTGGAAACAGTGGAAGGACATGGGGAAACCCAAAGACCATGGAAATGCAGTATGGACTGACTATAAAGGAGCTAAGAAAGTCTTTCGTCGAAGACTACGACAGAGCAGGCAGACGGCCAAGAGTAACCTGTTGGATGAGGTGGAAGCTGCCCATGGTGACAACCAGCAACTATTCCACAAATTGGTTCGGCAACATAATCCCTCAGGCACTACTGCTCGCACTGAATCCATCACTCACAAAGGCAGAACCTTCTCAGGCCTAGAGATCTTACAGGGCTGGCAAAGCTACTTTGCTGAACTCTCTCATCCCAAGGACTATCCATTGTGCGAAGTGGATGCTGAGATCACAGCATTGCTCCACTCTGTGCCCAGTCCTACTCTTATCTTCACTTCTGATGAACTCAATGCAGCAATCTCCAGACTCAAGCCAAAGAAGGCAGGAGGTATGGATAACATAGCACCAGAGCACATCATTCACACAGGACCTGTCGCTCGCCGTCTCATTCTTCTGTTACTGAACAACTTCATCCATCATATCCATATCCCAGAGAGCTTCAAGAAAAGCCTGATCCTCCCCATCCATAAAGGGAAGGGCAAGCCCCTTAGCAACCCGTCTAACTACAGGGGCATCTCTTTGTCTACAGTCTTCTGCAAACTCTTGGAACTCCTCCTTAAGCCTACTCTCGAAAGCTCTCTTAGTAGAAACGGCATACCCGATGAACTACAAGGGGGTTTCCAGACTGGTCACTCATGTATTCTGACAGCAGCTACACTCACCATGATAACTGAAGCTAATAAGCGAACCAACCAGCCTACCTTCATAGCCTTTCTCGATGCTGCTAAGGCCTTCGATACTGTGTGGCACCATGGCCTATTCTACAAGCTTCATAAAGGTGGCATCAGAGGCAGGCTCTGGCTCACACTGAAGAAGATGTATGAAGGTCTATCAGCTTCTGTGTTGTGGGGAGACCGCCATTCTCCTGAATTCCCTGTGAAGCAAGGGGTTCGCCAGGGGGGAATCCTCTCTCCCCTGCTCTACCTCGTTTACATAGATGGTCTGATCAAAAAGCTCAGGGATAGAGGCCTTGGTCTTCACACTGGCTCCATTTATACAGGCATCATAGTCTTGGCGGATGATGTGGCCCTACTGGCCTCCACAGCAGCGGAACTGAACCTCATGCTTGATGTAGTTCATGTATACTCCACCGAATGGCGGTACGCCATCAATCCCTCTAAGAGTGCCATTGTGGTGATGGGATCCTCCACATCCTCTTCTTTTCGTTACGGTAGGGACGTGATACCCCAGACTGAGTCGCACCCTCATCTTGGAATCATACGCACGGCTTGCCCATCAGACCCAAGCGCCAGGATGATCTCAACTGGTAACCGAACGATGTACGCCCTTACTGGTGTTGGAGCACACAGAAGCGGCCTACCCCCTCATATTTCCTCAATCTTATGGGAGAAGTTCTGCATCCCGAGGATGTTATACGGGGCAGAGGTCATGCCTCTGACAAAGATGGCCAAGCTCCACCTTGACAGGGCCCAGACCCAGATGTTCAAATCTATCTTGGGACTCCCTCGCACCACCGCCACTGAAGCAATACACCTCTTCACAGGACTCCTACCTATCTCTGACAGCCTCCATATCCAGCAACTGAGACTACTCGGCCAGCTGTTGCTTCTCTCACACAGCAGATTCGAATCCAGGGTCTTCTTCCACATGTTATGCCACCATCCAAGCACCAGGTACATTGCTTCATTCAGCGACCTCCTTGAGCATTACCAGCTACCATCTATACAGGAGCTTCTGAACTCGCCGATCCCGTATTTCTCCTGGAAGAAGACAGTCAAATCCACTGTCACAGAGCACAGGCATGAAAAGACAGCATCTGCTACATCCACCAAATCGACTCTCAACATGATGGCCAGCCTACACCCTTCAGAGACACCACACCTACTTCCCAGGAAAACCCCGTTTCCTCACCTTAGACAAGCCATCCCAATTAAATGCCAATTACTTTGCGGCATGTACCGAACCAACCAACGATTGGCTACCTTGTCTAATGGTTCACAGAGTCCAGCATGTCCCTGCCTGACTGCGGATGAAACAGTCAATCATCTGATAGGGGCATGTCCCCTTTATAACGATGAAAGGGAAAACTTCATCATGAGCCTATCAACTCGCACTCAACATCAATTACAATTAGTTCCTTCTCATCTCGTGGCCGTCGTCATCACAAATCTCATCCTCCTTGGAGTTAACGACGACCCACCCATAACTGCCCAGGCCCTGGATTATCATGCTGCATCCCTAACATTCATATTAGATATGCACATTAAACGTTCTGTTGTGAACAAAGCAGCTCCTGCATAAGCTGTCATCTTCATGTCTTGTGATCTCTGATATTATATACCCAGTTTTGTATTGTCTCTACTATCTATTTACTCAATCTGCGAAGGATACACTCCGCAGTTCTCCAAACCTGGAGGAAACCAAGAAGAAGAAGAAGAAGGTCTAAGTTTCATTGACTAAGAACTTATACTTTCAAAATTATATCAAAAATTCAAAAACTTAACCTTAGGTTAAGTTTTTGATGTTGACGCCGTCGCCGCCGTCACAGGAAAAGCGGCGCCTATGTCTCGCTTTTTTGCTACGCAGGCGAGAAGCTGGACTACCCTCTCACACGCTCTCTCTCTCACTCTCAACCTCTCTATGAGTCTATGTCTTACCGAGCAATCTTCCCAGCTACACACAAAGGAGCTTGGGACCTCAGGGATGATGTTTCTACTATGGGGCTCCAGCTGACAGGTTTCAATCTTGCACCGTTCTCTCTCTACAGTCCCAGCCCACTTGATCCGTGTATGGTAACCATGGAATAACATGTGTCTGAGCAGTGCTGCTGAGCCCTCATTGGTGACATAGCCACAGTCTATCCATTGGCATTGGTAATCATCTGAAAATGAGACAAATATCAGGAATCAAGATCTGAAACATCATTTTATCTGCAAAGAGCCAAATGGGCATTGATCCTATCGGGGCCGCTCACTATTCATAAAGAGCAAGACCACTATTCAATCATAAGGACCACTATTCATGATCAAAGAAGAGGGTCATAATACAAATTTGGGGTTATACAGTAGGCTTGCAGGTGCACCATGTGAGAGAGAGGGAGGACAAGCAGCTTTTAAATTTGGGGTTGTTATTCATAATAAGAGAAATGGGTCACCATTCATAATACGAAAAGAGGGTCGCTATTCAACCTCACAAAAATGAAATTAACAGAAGCAATGAAGAATTCTTTCTCTGCAGCCTCATCTCCATTGTGTATTGGTCTTGCATTTTTATTTTTTACTCATTACCTGTTTATGCCTAAAATAAAAACTTGTTGCATTGCCCTTTGCGACCGACCCAAATTTTTTTTTTAAACCGTTTTTTATATATTTTTTATATTAATGAATACAAAAATATGTATTTTGTTTGTTTAAATGGGATATAAATGCATACAATCAATTTATTCCAAAACTCTCACTCGTGCAAACCATGAATAATTATGAGGTGAAAAAGATATCAATGGAATGATGACGCTGAAACACATGTATTAAAGCATTAAAAACTGAGATATATCAGCCCAAAGGGGGCGGAAAAAACTTTAAAAAAAAAAAAAAAAAAACATTCAAAGTTGGAAAATATCGGCCCAAAGAGGGCGACAAAAAAAAACTTTAAAAAAAAATTAAAAAAACTTTTCCGACCGACCGACCCACGTTTTGGCACCCAAAGGGCAATGCAACAAGTTTTTATTTTAGGCCTTATAAACACTAACTTCAAATCAAGGTGCATTGAATAAATGCACCCTTCAAAACAAACAGTATTACTGATGATATTTACCTGTATCGTTTTCATCGACATCAGCCAAACACTTCTCAATAGAGAGAGACCCGGCAATGAATTCTTCAGCATGACTCATGAGATGTTCTGTGAAGGATTGTGTCGACATGAACACTGAACTGCAACTATTCCATTCACATTGCAGCTGTAATTCACGCCTCTGATTTCTGGGTATAGGAGCCATTCTGCCAAGAACTAAGACCTGAGAAAACAAAATGGAGCTGATTAAGAAAAACAAAAGTAAGAAACATGCATTGTAATCTGAAAGATCTGTGTGATGCTTGATCTAAAGATAATTATGAGCACACCCCCCCCCCCCCCCACCCCTCCAACAATCTGGCACAGACATATATCCTCGAGCTTGATTCCGGGCCAACTCCGACTCGTCAAAAGTCATGGCCGGGTAACCAAGTGGGTTGAACGAATGAAGCAAATACTCTCGTCAATTATTATATCAAGTACATGTAAGTCTGTTTATAGAACATTAACTCATGAGACCATGCAAACCTACTTTAAGATCGGCAAGCGCGATTTTTAGAACTCGCGATAATATAAGCACAACTTCTTGTGTGTGTTTTGAACGGGCTGAATTGGGTGCAACACAAATTTAAAAGTAAAGACCAGTTTTGGGTACGCCCCCCTCTCAAAAAATGAAATGGAAGCTCTTATTACCAATCATGTGAAAGAATATGTTTTGACTAATACATGATGATAACAATTTTGCTGGGAAACCGCCTACTAATTGATATATTTGGTAAATTAGTTTATCTATTTGGACGTGATAGATATAATGCATGTGTCGCGCACGTGTGCGTAGTCCTATATACATCTTTCTGTGCACAGTGCTTGTAACTTTACAAAGACTGGGCCAAATTTTTTATCATTTTGATGATTCCAGAACCTTGCAGTACACACCAATACTAGATGCTAGATGATCAACCTTTTCTGATCGATTCCACAACGTTTCTTTCACAATGCAATCGCATGACCATAACTGGTCTTTATCTTTAAGAACCAGCGAATATGTTTTGGGTTTGCTCAGCGCGAAAAATTAATAACGCAAAAATAACAGCGTTTACAGTAATACAAACTAACCCATTGTGATATGTAGCATGCCAAACCTATGAACGCCTATTTTAATGGGTATACCGCTGCAAGCGCTTAGTGTTCGCTGAATTTTGCAAACTCTCTGGAAATGCGCCTTTTTACACTTATTAAAATTATCACCAAGTTTCAAGTTGGCAACGCGAAAACAACTAATTTCGTGTATCCCTTGTTTATTTGCATTTTCGTCAGAACTAGCATTGCAAACTGTCATAAGTAGTCAGCATTTTCCAAAGTAAATCGTATGTTAGCTCACTATCATCAGGAACACATGGAAGGTAAGCAAATGGATCACTATCACTCCGGTAAAAAGAAGAGTGAACTATTAAAATCTGAAGCATGCGCAGTGAAGGTATTTTGCAAGTTTTGTCGAGTGCGGGAATGGGTGATTACGAATGCATTCTACTTTTTAGGTGGTGTTTTCATCACTCTTCATGCAGGGGTAAGGGTAGAGTCCGGATTCTGTCCAATTCATATGTTTTGTATTCTTCAATTACACTCATCCCACACACATTGCGCTGTCTCCACTCATCGCACGATCCCCCAAATCAAGCGTTGAAAGAGAAGAAAAAGAAGAAGAAGAAGAAGAAGAGAATGAGACTGAGAGGCAAGGACTAAAAATGTCAGCGGTTCAGCGTTGAGGGTGTGTTATTTTCTCAGCTGATGTAAACGGTCCAGGCTGTCGACTAGGGTATGCACCTTATCCTTGTGGCACACATACAAAGTTTTGCAAGAATCTTCAAGATTGAAGGAAGCAGACTACTAGACTTCTTCTTATACCCTCACCCCGGCCCCCCGCCCGGCTCCCGGCCCCGGCTCGGGGCGCGGCCGCCTGAGCTGCGCTCGGGGAGATTTTCCATTCATTCACCGATTCAGTCAACACAAATTACAGTCACACTCACAGCTACAGCATGACCAAGCACAGGCAACAGGGGGTTGTGTAGTTAATTCTGACAGTTTTAGAAGATGGGTAATTAATATTACAAATCACTGTAGCCTATGGCCTAGAAATAAATGTTTACGAATCGTATTTTACCTGTCTACCTGCACTGATCACTGCACTGACTGCATCTATTTGTACTAGTCTTTATTAGAGCAGGGTACAATTTAACCAGCTAAATAAGTAAGATCTAAATTTATTTTTCAAAAAGTATGAGAGATTATTAATCTCTTCTGAAAATCAAATTCAAATTTTATTTAAATTCTAACCAAAATAGTGGGACTGATATGTTAAAACGGGAAAAATTCAAAGCTAACTCATAATCGTACGTTGCATTTGTGGCTGCGATTGAGACTACGTCGCGATACCGCGCGTTAATCGTTTTGGATGCTTGCGCTGCAGGAAGAGGTGGTCATTTGTCATCAGTGATTCATGGAGCATAAGTCTCAGCGAGGAAAAAAACGAAGAAAGAAAACAAAAAACGGCGATAATAGACCGTCTATTTCATTCTATTTGGTGATATGTTCTGCTGAGACTACATCTGGCTTCACCGAGCGTCAAAAGACTAAAATATATAAAGTTGTTAAAAAAAGAAAAAAGAAAAAGAAAAGACCCTCCAACTTTGGAGCCACCTAGCTTGTAGAGATCTAGAATCTGAGGACTTGTACGTCTTTCGATCGGATCAGTGGTGACGTTAAAGGTCGGTCCCCAGACATAATCATACATGTATCTGATTGATACACGTTTGCAAAAACCCAAATACACACACACACACGTACATACAGGAAACAAAAATCTACATTGAGATAATTTCTTGGTAATAGCAACATGTATAGTGCTCAGTCTCTGTCTTAAAAAATATCACCTGTCAAGTTTCAATTGATTTTTAGTTGTATTTCTTAGGATATGTTGTGGTGTCTTCCCCCTCTCTTGCTCCATCTTTCTTCATCCCTTTTGATTACAATTTCTTTATTCTTCTACATCTCTCTACACTTTCACTTGTTCTTGTCATCAGTTTCTCTCTTCATCCATCTCTCTCTGCCATTCAACTCTTCCTCTTCACCCTTCTATCCCTCCATTACTATTCGCCTCTCCCATTGTTTGCCTCTCATGGTTTTTGTTTTATTTAGAATGAAACTAAGCTGTAACGTCTCAAACTTTCATTGTATTTTAGTGTATTTTTCTTCTTCATTGTTTTAAACAAATTCTGCTCTTTTCTGTGTTCAAATGTACATTTATCCAATCACATTCATGCTCATCAAACTTTATATTCATCTTTAAATATTGACATCAATTAAATTTCCTTAAACATAATAAAAACGCAAGACAAATCATTCATTTAAGTTAAAAAGTTGTATATCGAGTATATTTTCTATTCAATGAAGGATAACATGTATTGATCTCATAAACATTGAAAGTCAGTATTTTATAATCATTGAACAGTGCAATCTTAATTAGTAAGTACGGTAAATATATGTATTGCAAAAAAAAAAAAAAAAAAAAAAAAAACATAATTTTTTTTAAATTAGAGTGTAGGCCTACAAATCCCCAAATAATATTTGTTCTGTGTGTTAGTGGTTCCAGGGGCCCATCTAACTTCTTGACTATCCCATTGAAATGTTTGTTATAGAATTAACACCCGTTTTAATGGGATAGTCAAGAAGTTAGACTTATGACGATTTCGAGAAACAGGCCCGGCCAGGTCCTTATACTTTATCAAAAATAAGATCTTCTAACAATAGATATGATATCTCCTTTTCCTCTTATTTAACTTATTTAATTTGAATATTACAAGGATAATGTATAACCACTAAAGAAGACATCTACGATCGATGAACAAGCAGAGTCCTATAGCATCGCTGGATTAAAGTTACCCTAAGTAGACAATTTTGAGATGGAATTGATCTATACAATTTCCCTGTAGACCGAAATTTTAATATACATATAATATAAGAAAACTACTATACAATAGGATCCATGGTAACAATAGAACATTAGTTTTAAAGTTAATAAATATCATTTCCTCCACATATATGTTACTATTATGTCCTTTGTTTCAGAATCCCTTTACAAGAAACCCGCTACAATATACCACTAATCTCTTTGGATATTAATACCTCATGATACGGTTACTATTGGCACCACCCTCCATCTCCTATTCCTATCTCCACTCGATTCTTCTTCCTCCTCCTCCTCTTTATTTTTTCCTTTTCTTCTTCTCTTCCTCTTCTTCTTTCTCATCATTTCTTCTTAATCTTACCATTTTCTTTTTTGTTGTCTTTCTTTACTCTACACCATTATCATGTTCTTCTTCACTTTTCCTCATCTCCTTTATAAAATGATTTAGGGAGATCAAATAAGCATTTTAAAGTTACCGGTAAACATTTGCTATTGATGTTTTTATATAATGTATTCTACATTTGTAAAACATTGCCCAATAAGGCCGTGATGCATTGTTATTATTTTATTCTCAATAAAATCATTATCAATTCAATTCAATTATCATATTGACACATAATACAAGCCTGTATAGGTGGGGCATCTGCCGCCATTGAAACCTGAGAACTCTCTAATGTCATCCAATCCATCTATTACACTGAAGCACATGCATGTTCATATGGTAACATTAGGAGTAGTAAGATGGCTGTTTGCAGGCTTCACTTGTTTATTAGCAGAGTGCATCAATTAGCTATCCAGTTGATAGACATCAATGGTACTTCACACACATTTACATGACCTATACCGAGTGATGAGGCTCATTTGACCTTTGACCTCCCAATGCTGACTACGGTACATCATAACTTTACATGGGTTAAGAAGTTTCAATTATCCTCAATCACCTAGATTCGCCTTTCTGTGTAACGCCCCGATTAACCAACAACATAGACCAGTGCATCCTAAATTAGTCATACTTTAAATCCAGACTGTAGGTCTATATGATTTTGTTTCCTTAATAATAGGTATTAATCAGATCTATAGCATACCTGCCAACATTTGAAAATATGAATTACGAATTTTTAGCATGGTATGCCTTCGAAAATAAGAAATCGCACTTACAGAGGCAGTGTAACTGGCAATACACAGTTAATCTGTACCAAAAAGTGAATATAAATTCGCTGCTCGATCATGCAGCCATTCAATGCACACAATACGTTAACTCTCAAAACGCGGCACATGTTAAAACAAGCTTAATTTGGCATTAGCACAAGAAAAATCAGAATATTCCTGATTTTGTTAGGTCCTAGAAATCCAGAAAATCAGAATATCCTGGATTATTTGTAAGGGTTGGCAGGTATGCTATAGCATTAATCTTACTAATTAACATTCAAAATATGCCACTCTGATCACACCAGACAATAATAACCTCAACTATCCCACACTACATGGTTAATGTTTGTTTCTCAGCCTACGAAGCATCATGATATGAGTTGAGTGTAGAGCATTTTAAAACATAATAATGCTGGCTTACTCCATTTTTACTCTATGTCAGCACTCAAAACAGATATCTGTGCTAATATACATAATACATATAACACTATTTAAAAAAATACATGTATAACTTTAATCACAAATGTGATATACAAACTACATACAAAAAGTTTTTGTCTTATGATTTCATATTGCGTTGATGAAATCCCTTTTAATGAAAATGGAACAGTCTCATAGAATGCAAGGTGAATACAATATGAAGCAGGATTGAGCAACGTACATCCATCAGACAAATTGTAGGGGTGTTATGTAGCGTTTGCTGGAGAGGGACTTCATGCACTGCCAAATGATCTGTAAATGAGGACCAGGAGAGAAAGAGAAAGAAGACAGAAAGGGAAAGCGGAAGAAAGATTAATTTGAATTTAAACCGCAGATTACCGTGAGGATAGAATGGACTTGTTGCATGCAATGATCAAAGAAATGGTAACAAAAGTTGAACCTTGTTACAAAGTCTGTAAATTATCATGCATTTTATTTTTTTATTTTGTCTGCTAATTTGGAAAAACATTTGTGAATACATTGAATGATATATTACAGTACATTGTATGAATGATATTTTGGCAACTCCCCATTAAAGTTGCTGGTCTTTTTTTTTCTCACTCGCCTGTTAGCTTGATATTTAGGAGAACATTTAAATCAAAGTACTTTCACTTCGACCCATTACAAAATGGAGTGATAATCAAAGTCACTTTCAAGATTTCCACAAGGCCATAGAATTTATACATGGTATCCCCCCCCCCACCCATGGTAGTAGCACGGTTATATAATAACAATTTAAAGCATTAGTTAAATTTAGTTTGACTATAAATTTAGCTCATGCAAATGCAGGGGCATTGGGTGCCACAATGTCGTTTTTGCTCATTGATTTCATCAAAAAATATAAAAAATATCTTGAAATTGAAAGAAACGTTATTCAATGGTCTAATCAGGGGAATTTTCATTTTGATAAAAGTCATACTTCATACAGGGCACATTGCAAGGAATTGATGAAATATAAATTGCTAGGTTTTTGTTCTATATTTTTTAAACAGTTTTTTAACAGATACAACTGGGTTCTGTTGCAAAAACTTTTCATTGATGGTAACTTCCATGGAATACTTTATTTTGATTGGCTATTGAGCAATGTTACCATGGTAGCTACCATTTAATGGCAGAGTTACCATACTTGATCTGATAATGGTAAGTTTTATGCAACAGGTCCCTGATAACATTTGCTAAGCTATAAATAGATTATACAAAATGGAAGGCCCTTTCTTTTCATGTAAACAGATGATGATTGTGAGAACAGAAGGAGGGAATGGCTATGAAGAGATCAGAATGATGAAATGCTGCTTTACATCTGAAAATGAATCTCACTGCTTTGAGCATGCAAAGGGCTTTGGGTGACATTTGGATGTTCTTAAGAAAAGAATCTAGATGACTTCAACTTAATGATCCATATGATTATTTGTCATTATTGTATATAATTCCTATCGTAAGTGAGAAGAAATCATCGTGGTGATATGGCTTTTAGGCAATGATGTTTTTTTTCTTCTATCCTTCTTTTTCTGATCACAAAGCATCATTAACTTGAGCATATACATGTACGGTCGAACCTGCTTTAGTGACCACTTGTCTACAAAGACATGTTTTGTTTCCCTTGAAAATAGTTTCTCAATGAAACATGTATTAAAGGAACCTGTACATACAAACCACCTGCCTATAAAGACCACTTTTCTTGTTTCCCCTTGAGTGGTCTTTATAGACAAGTTTGACTGTCACTGTACATGTATTTAGTTTGCATGTCTTGGATATCTGAATGATCTTAATATGAGTGACACTGTTGTTCATGAAATGGACCATGATAAAAGTAAGAACCGTTTGTGAAAAATTGATCTAAAATCTAAGCTCTATGGCCTGTATCTCATCAAAATTGATTACACATTGGATTAAAGCTGGTATAATGTAAAGAAGCTATACAGAGCAATATAAAGGAGCTTAAACCCTGTGGAAAATGTTCACTTCTTCAAGTTGAATACAAGATTTTGTCTTGATTAACATATTGAAGAGGGTTTTGTTCAAGCTTCTATCCATCTATTCTGGTTCACATAGAAAGAAAGGATGAATTGGGTTTATGACATTTTGGTAGGAAAGCTATTCTATGTTGATTGTTCTAATATTTACATTTTTTCAACATCTTTATATTTAACAATTACATTTAATGCAAAATAACACCGACAATAATAATAATTATAACAATAGTAGGCCTATTAATTTTTCATATGCTTTTGTTTGATAGTGGTGTATGCTTAGTACACTTTGAGCTAATGGAATTTAGAGAGAATCAGGAATGTGGAAGCTCCTTTTGATTGGTCAATTGTTTCATTAAGCTTCAACAGTCCCCCCCCCCCCCCCCCCCCCCATCCCCATGGAGATTGTTTGTGGGAGGGGACTATTTGGAGCTCCATGATGACTGACTGTGTGTCACAGCTCTCAATATGCAGGAATGAAACGGATAAATTCCAATAAAGGAGGAATACTAAATGGGGGTACGGGGGAAACGCCCCTGGTGGGAGTTAAGGGGGCAGCAACCCCTTACGAGGTCAGGGTTAGGGTTAAGGTTTGTGTTATAATTTTTTTTTTTTAATACAAATTTAAAAAAAGATCTTGAAATCTTGAAATCGGCGGAAACTTCATCCCTAAATGCTATAGTCCCCCCCCCCCCCCCTCCTAATGGAGATCGTTTGTGGGAGGGGCCTATTTGGAGCTCCATGATGACTGACAGCTCTCAATATGCTTTGCTTACACTTCTTCCATGTTTATTTCATCTAGTTGATCCTGAGGGTTGTAGAACACAGCATGAAGCATGACAAAGAAGAATGAGGCACCTACGGACAAAAACAGAATAATGATCTTCATATCACTATCATGACAAATAATATAACCTTACACCAGAATGTGTGACTTTACAATATCACACAAAAGTGAAGGTAAATCCTGGTATGGGTGACAAATATTTTGTCAGCTTCCTCATTATTTTCATTCACATATTCCAGAATTTAACACTAAAAATATTAATAAAAATAAGACTGGACCCTTGTAATTTTGATCGCCAGATGCCACGTTCCTGTAATAACTGGTAAGTTCCATTTTGAAATCTAACTCAATATATGTCAGAAACGAATTAAATTGTTTAAATGGTGTTTTTAATCATAGTATCTCCTTCTATCACAAATGTGCTCTCTCTCTGTCTCTCCTCCTCTTTCTTTTTCTTTCTCCTTGACCTCTTACTTTGTTATCATGCAATATTTTCATTGATAGCAAGAATAAAATCATCTTTTAATTGTATACCGGTACATGCATTAATAATACTTTTTACGACATCTTTTAACATGTTTTCTGACATTCATTAGCTACCATTTTATTGATGTAAAGTATTTATGTAATTTGGTATCTAATTCAATATGTTTACAGTTTTATTCACAATTACAATTTGTATTCACAATGTATATTAATCTGTGTATAACATGTATAATTCAGTCTTTGTACTGTGAAACATGTTTGAATAAACCTTTATTGAATTTAATTCAATTTACTCTTTATACAACATGACACTGGAGACCAGGGACCCGTTTCACAAAGCCTTTTTTCAATGACAAATGACTATAAAAGCAGTGACAAATCTGCTGATAACCAATCAAAAGCAAGGATTTCAGTAGCTTATAACCAAAACTGTCATTTGTCACTGATGACAAGTTTTGTGAAACCTCCCCTAGTAAATCTCACCTAGAACCCAGAAGACTGCTGATCCAGCACCAGCTAGGAAGAACAAAGGAATGGAGAGCATTGCCACAGCACCATACTGCTGTATCAGCGTCAATTCATAACCTGGTCAAATAAAATAACAGAAAGAAGATTATTGCTACATACTGTCAAAAAGAGTTATACAGTAAAAAAATGTGGTCTTTGTAGACAGATGGTCTTTTGTAGGTTTGGCCACCGCCCAAGGGATACAAAAAAGTGGTCTTTGTAGACAGGTTCCTGTATAGCCACAATCAGGGTGCAACTATTCTACGTACAGTGTTACGCATCTCTCCTGGAAACACAAAGTCATATAATCAAATGTCTTGTGGCCTGAAATGTTGGACCATATGAGTTCTTCATCAGGCAGCAACTTTCGTTTGAATTTCTTTTGTGTTGGCTGTGTGAGAAAGGTAATAGAGGGCCAAAAATACCCCTTTTTGGCTGTTACTCATTTGCACTTCAAAAATGTGTCTTTTTTCATAAGGTGTTACTGTGGAATTACACAAGATATGCCATATCCTTTCATGCCATCTTATAGTCCTTTTTATCTCCACTCAGTATTTTTTTACGGCTTGAGAATTGACCCAAGAGTTGCGATACAGTGGTTATTTCTGTGAAGAGAGACGAGCGTAACGCTTTTAAAAAAAACAGCTATGTGCATAATTTTGCCTCTATAATTCATATATTTTAGCACTACATTGGTAATTGGTTATATTTTCTGAGTAACATGTTGTCCTATCATCAGAAACAAAAAAATTAAACAAAGATACAAACGTTACAAAAATATATGCCCACATTCCGATCATAAATTGTGTCCGGAATTTCCTGTAGTGTCCGTAACGGTGTAATTCCTGCTATGTGAAAATGTTTTCAAAGTTCTTATATACTTTGATTTGTGCAACTAACCCCGGGGACTAGCTGTGGTATAATAATATTCAGCTAAGCATAACAGTTTTTTTGTTGCAATTTTATGAATGGCATTTGTAGTGTCCGTAACGTATGTAGTGTCCGTAACACAAGTGTGTGATGGTGTTATTGGTTTAAAAATACAGCTTGATAACTAAATACTACTAATTTGTAATTCAAATTTGATTTGATACAGTTGCTCTTCTCAATGATTCAAAAAAATTCTCTTTCCATGGGAGGTTTTCTCCTGGATATGATATTTCGCAAACAAATAAGCTATTTTCCATGAATTTAATTTAAAAGATTTAAAAAAAATTGACTTACAAGTAATTTGATATCTATATTTTATTTCAACAATATCAGTTAGATGTAATAAAGTATCAAATTAAATGCATCATTGTGTTTTAGTTTCAATATCGAGGATAGAAAAGAGTAGGAGCCAGTGTTACGGACACTACAGATCTATGTTACGGACACTACAGGAGGAGTAATATCAAGGCCTGGAAGTCAAACTATACCTCCTTTTCTGGATAACAGTGTTCTAAAATAAATTTTAACAATGTAAAAGCTGTCTATGACATCAAATATGTATGATGCATGAGAAAATACAATATTTTAATCATTTAATTGCCTACCTACAAAATGTATAAGTCACTACATTGTAGTTTATGTCCACACACACATAAACACTTTGGCACACACCAGTACATGTATGACTAGTATCTGCTGAGGACTATGGAAACATACCTTCTTTTGAGGACACCCCCTTTGAGGGGATTTACATATAAATTATGAAATATATCATCGTCTACGTTTTTGCTCACAATTTCTCTTGATAAAGTAAGCTAACTATTTGATAGAGAGAGAGAGAGAAAAAAATAGACTGAGATCGCTTTTGACTTGTTTACCGGTACAGACATTTTTATATATATCTGAGGATTTTATGAATACTGGTTTAATTGCCACCACCAATAACGATCACCGAACATCTGAGGATTATCGAATAAACGTATCAGAAATGATTATTGCGTACACCATAATTTTGCATATAGATTAATTATCACTGTTTTTCGGCGTACACTGTCTAAGGTTTTACAAGTATACCACTTAGTTGGTTGAAATACTCTTCATAAAGTAGGCCTACACACTGTGGTCTTTTTATGACCCCAATTTTTCCAACGTTATTTTAACGAGCTCCTAAAAATGGGTTCTAAACATACTGAATATATCCTGCAGCACGGACGATAAAAGGACACAGTGGGAACTTTCTTTTCCAAACATATTGTTTTTCGGCCTCACTGAACAAATCTTGTAAGGTCCTATGAGTTACTTCTCAAAATAATGAAGTACATCATATTTTTGCATTTTCAAGGGTTTCCATGCTAATGTCTAATATATATAATGGTTTATTTATTCAAAAAATCACATTGCAGCCCAAAGGCTGAATTGCATGATTCTTTTACAAATCTTTGACATAAAAACAGATTATAATGAACCAGGTACAACGAATACATGATATATTGATAAGTGAATATTGTCAAATTAAAATACAATTTATCATTTAAAAAGGTTGTATGCGACCTTAATTATCACCTTAATTATGCTACATGATGTCCGGTATTATCCTCTTTTTTCTGTTCTTCCTTATTTTATTGTATTGTTCTTCCTTTTCCTTATTTCTGATTCTTATCCTTTTCTTTATTCTTCTTTTTCTTTTGTTAAGTAGTTATCTTTTTTTATTCTCTTCTTCCTTCTTTCAATCTTTCCTCATGCTTTCCTTCGTTATATCATTTTTTTTAATGTCTTCTTTCATCTTCCTTAATTGTCTAAATAGTTATGCTTCTTTCATGTTCTTATGACTAAATTAGGTTTCTTTCAATTTTTTAAAGTGAGCAAAGAAGATGGAGAAGAAGGAAAAAAAAACACTACAATTGGGCCACCCCTGGAACTACATAGAACAACTTGTGTTTTCTGTTTGTCGGATTTTTCTGCTTCTATTGAAAGGGTGGACTTCCTACATGTAAGTCCTATCCAAGAGACTTGGTAATGAGGATTTGAAAAGATACCCTCTGTTGGCCTCAAGATATGCAGCAACAACAATGACGGCAGAAAAAAAAGCAAATGGATTACTTATATATTGCATCAAAGAATAGCATGTATATGTATAAAATGTAGTGTCCGTAACAATGGGTAACATCCCATAGGATTTTGTACATAAGTTATTTTGGACAACTTATGATATGAAATGAGCCTTCCTAGCAACTTGATTTCTTTTTATATGTCTACAGATGGGACTAAACTTTGTAATTTGTCTCATTTATCAATGTTTGGTTGGCTTTTTAAAAAGTTTCAGGTTTAGAAAAAATGTCATTTATCAGATTTGACCTTGTGTTACCTCTGATGTGTATACTGCGTCTATTTCATGGACTGAAGTGAGTGTGAATTGTTTTATTTTTCACAAATGGCCAAGAAATTCTCCCCAAAGAAGTGCAAAATATTTGAGTGTTAAGGTAAATAATACTGAAGAATTCCATTTCTGTAGCTTTGTGTAGTGTCCGTAACACCTACCACCCCCTGTGGTGTTGATGCTCATAAAATGATAACCAAGATAGTTTCCTCAACGATATTGCAGGGTATTAACCCCAGGGTATGGATGAACAATTTGGGGTTGATGAAACTGCTCTATTGCATACTTTATTTTTGGACCCAAGTGCAAATGGTTTTGCACCCTGATTGTGGCTATACCGATTTTCAGGGGAAACAAAAAATGTGGTCTTTGTAGACAGGTGGGCGCTAAAGCAGGTTTGACTGTATATATATAGAAAGATAGATACAGAGAGGGCATGGTGAGATGGTACTGCTACACCTCTTTAGTGCTATACTAGGGTCAATTCTAACCTGGTTAAAATAACAGGAACACAAATTAACATACCGGTAGAGAGAGCAAGAGGGAGAAAGAGACAGACAGACAGAAAGAGACAGAGAGGGAGAGAGAGAAAGAGAAAGAGAGAGGGAGAGGAAGGGAGAAAGAGAGAGGGCGGGAGAGAGACAGAGAGAGAGAGAGAAACAGAGAGAAACAGAGAGAGAGAGAGACAGAGAGAGAGACAGAGAGAGAGAGGAAGTCAGTTTGTAGCATTACAAAACCCATAGCAATATTCCTATACCATGCATTTCAAAGTCAACACAAAATAAGAATGTATACTCACTTCCAATCTTGAGTTTTCTGCTCTGATTTTTCACATTGATCCAATAGAAAGCTCCAAAGAGAGCCCCCAGAAAGATGATCAGCATCGGTGACGTCATTCTGAACAAAGTTACAAAAATATATTAAATTGATTGGATACATTATCATGAAAACTACTTTAAACAGTCACAATAACCAATCAACTACATATGTACAGTCAAACCTGCTTTAGTGACCACCTGTCTACAAAGACCACATTGTTTGTCTCCCTTGAAAATGGTTTCTCATTGAAACATGTACTAAAGGAACCTGAACATAAAGACCACCTGCCTATACCACTTTCTTTGCTCGGTCTGGCTCGGTCTTAGACAGGTTTCCCTGTACAAACCAACTCCAAATCGCCCCGGTCTTGACGACTAGGGGGTAGCGGGGGTACTGTAAATTCATTTTTGATCTGTTGTTGCTCTGGTGTGGGTCTCATAGTGTTGACTGCGCTGGGGTACTTCAGCAGTCTACTTTCTTTCTTTTTTTTCATATAGAAAGCGTTTCGATTATTACTGTAAGTGAATACATGAAAACATCAAACAAATGAATCAAATTGAGTTTTAAAACTACAGAAATCATTGAAGGGCAAATAAAAAGCAACCAAGAGGAATCTTCTTTCTAAATAAAATAGAGCCCCTGATAACATAATACAGTATATATTACACTGATACTTTACCTACAACTTTGTGTTACTTACATACAATAGATAGCGAGGATAATGAACACAAAGAGATAATTGCTCTGGAAATGCTCTATGTTTTTGACCACCCTAGTGCCTGCTACAGCCACTGATGTAGGCTTGGTAAACCGAGATGTACTGACGAATGTAGACCATGGCTGAACAGTTTGACGACGCTTGGTGATCCATTCTCTGGCAGATGATCCTGATAACTTCATGGCTGCCATACTACAACAAAACAAAATAAAAACAAAAATGATATCTCTGTTTTTTAATAGTGCTTAATCCTAGATACACAGTTGAAGTGCATACATGTACAACCCTTTTACAATAAGGCTTTTTAAAAAATACGTTGTATTGTCCTTTAGGTGCCAAAACATGGGTCGGTCGGTCAGAAATCTTTTTTCTTTTTACTTTTTTCCCCCTTTTTTTCTCTCTTTGGGTTGATATTTTTCAGCTTTTATTCGCTCTTGATTTTTTTTTCTCTAAAAAACGTTTAAAAAAATATATTTTTGTTTAAAGCCGACCATAGATTTCAATCTTTTGGGGTCGGTTGCAAAGGGCAATACAACATCTTCTTTTTTTTAGGCCTAATCATTCCACATTTGGTTTAGTAATTTTTTTAATTCACAGCCCTAAAAAGTATGCAAGATGCATGAGTGGAAATACATACAATTTCTGCATCTATTTCTGTTTCATGACTATCTAGCGTTCGATGCCAGAAATATTAAAAAGGAGAATAGCTTTAGAGTCCATAAATTGGCAACAGAGATTCATATTTGTTTTTTTCACTCAAAATTTGAAAAAATTTCTTCAAATTTTAGACAACACTCTCGTCCATGTATTTGTTTTCAGAGACATTACATATTTCAACAAACTGAAGAACAATATGAAATAAATTCAGTCCTGAAAGGGATAAGGCAGAATGTCTGATGTCGAGTTTCAACACACACTGTCACACTGATAGTGATAGTCGTAGAATTTACGCCTAAAAACTGGAAGGAATACAAAATTCAGAATTTGAATGAGATTAGGCTGCACATGACATGTAAACAATAGGCGTGGGGCAGACACGGTTACATTTCCCATTCTTTTTTGTTCTAAATATCAATATTTTCATCAAGTCAGCATCAAGTTGGCAATATCGGTACACAATTTGCCTTTTTTGTACACTAGAATGTTATCTAGTAGTCCCCACAGGAGATCGTCAGAGATCAACAAAACAAAAAAATAATCAAATTGCATTCCACATAATCATTCCACGTAAACTGGCTCCACATGCAAGGTACTAAAGTAAGTAAGCCTTAAAAGAAAGCTAAGGCCCGTCGTTCGTGCAAAACTATAGCTTGACGTTATATCCTGACTGATGGATCCTGTCAAGTACCGACGTAGAAGTAGAAGTAGACCCCTACCCGGTATAATTTTCAAAATGTGTTGCATGACTAGTGCAATATCCTCAAGTTTGAATAAGTCAGCGTTAGTAAGCTTCTTGTCCGCGCGCTAGGTGTTTCACAAAGCCCTCTTTGCCAAGATAAAGTACAACATCAAAAAATCATGAATTGCCATGGCAATATTCATTTTCATGTTCACTGTTTTCGGAGGTAGTTTTCAGCCTAGCGAGGCAGTTTTTGTGAAATGGTTTAGGAAGATCGGATCGAGACATCTCCATAGACCAAGAATGAGGACCATCCACATAAACGAGGATATCCTTGTAAACGCATACAAATTGCGTCCTGAAAAAATAAGGATCGTCCACATTCTCACGGACGTTTTTCCGTCCGTCTTCCCGAGGAAAAAACTGTGCGCCATCTACACGTTCGTAATGGCGTTATCACAGTTTTTCCTTCATAATCATTTTGCCTTCGGCGTAGACTAGAAGGGATGAGATTGACGGCAGCGAGAGTTCAACACGGCTTGCAAGATTTTCAACATGGATGTCGATTTTGACCCATAATTTCCTTAAAAGGGACCATTAAACAGATTATTTCAATCAAGTTAGTAAGTGGAACCGATGTATTATAGCCTAGGCCTAATTGAAATTTGGGTATACACGAGGTAAAATGACATTTTGGGGGATTTTGGGGGCATAACAATACGGTCGTGGCAAGTTTGTCATGTTTGTGGGAGGGGCCTAACGGCTAAAATCTAGCCGTGATATCTTCAACGTGTGGTGGTATAGGCAGTCGTTCAGTCTGTATAACCGAGGTCTAGTGGAGCCAGACGTAGTCTCAGTGGAACAACCGACGATTATAGAGACTGAAGCTTTCGGTCTAAGCGAGTCAATGCTTATTCGTATTGACCTCTAGCACTGCACTAGAGTTAATAGGCAGCATTTGGATACATGAATAGTCAATACACTCATAACACACAGATGCACACGAACATGCCGATGCGGCTGATCGGCAAGTTTGACAGTGGACTCACAATTTCAATTTTTCAATTATTCTTTCTAACATCCAACAGGTGAAAAATTGTATTTTACTGCTATTTAGGTGTCATCAATCGACACTTAAGTACCGACTTTGAGTGAAATCAGTTGAGTTTTGTAGAATGGTGTTTAAAATGTTGCGAATCAATTGCACAGCTTTTAATACACAGCCAGGATAGTAATGCACCTCGACTCTAGGAATGCATACCATGAGTGACCCCTGCCTGACGAAAACTGATCATCACTACAAACCCTCAGAAATAAAGCCTACCCAAATACATTCGAATGACAGAAAGAATGAACCACGAGCAAGGTCACACACTGTTGCCGCACCTGGTAACTCATCTAAAGCCCAGAACAACCAGTATCCTCGTGGACAACCCCAGAGATCTGCAAGAAACTATCTCCCTAGTAGTGAACATGGGATACAACAAACTCCCATCAGCATAAACACTGGAGGACCAACATGGCCTGATCAACCAACTCTGAGAAATACAAGCAGAACAGAGAGACAATTACCAACCATGCCACCAAAGCATGCTGAACAGGTCAATCCCTCCTACCATCCTTCTACGAATATCACCCCGAATGCACAATCTGCTTCAAGGCAGGTTTTTCGTCCAGGTCGTGCCTCGACATCAACACACATAGCAATGCTGGAAGCAGCCTACCACTTCCTCATGAGTTCATTTCAACTACTGGCAACACCAAACACACTGAACCAGATGCCAGTGACCCAAATGCTAGCCAGCTACCATCATCAAATTATAAACCTAACGCAAACGAGCCTACAACTCCTTCTCTCACAGTAGTTAACCAAGCGATCCTTGTTGGGACCTTCAATGTCCGTGGATTTAAAAGTATTAAATCATTGCTAGAAAGAGAACTAAACAATATTGATATTTTGTGCATTCAGGAGCACTGGCTCCATGAGCACAACCTACACATCCTACAAGATGCAAGCCCAAATCACCATGTTATAAGCAAATCCTCAGAAAATCTCACAAATCTAAACATCATTCATGGAGGAAGAGGAAAAGGAGGTGTTGCCATATACCTTCGAAAGAGCATCATATCGGACTTCAAGAGGATAACATGCCAATCTTCCAGAATACTGGCAGTAGAAATCACATTCTTGCAAACGCTGAAAAGGATGCTACTGATTAACTGTTATCTTCCCAGTGGCACTAACTCATCTGATCTGGCAGAATATCAAATCTGCCTAGGCATCATAGGCCACCTTCTAGACACTCACCTACCTCCTGGGGAACAGTCTACAGGTGTAATTGCTGGTGACCTGAATGTTGATACTGTAAATCAGAACACAAAAAAATCCCTAGAATATCTTAGACAGCTTATGATCTCCTGGAGTCTACTTAGTGTCACAGAAGCCGTCTGCAGTAGAGAACAATACACATTCAGTTCAGACGATCGGAAGAAGAAATCCAATATAGATGGATTTCTGGTCCCTGCTGCAGGAATATCCCAGTTTGAGAATTTGACAATAAGTGAAGAAGAGCCACTGAATACATCAGACCATTATCTTGTCACAACTGAATACAGATTGCCACAATCCTATCCATTGCCAAAAAACTCAGAAATGGCAAATCACAGAGCTAAGAAATCCTCACGCATCAAAATCAAATGGGAGCAGGTAAACAATAAAGAAGTGAGAGAGCTCTACACTTGTCCTCTAGAACTCAAAGCTTTCGAGCTCTTCAAACAAACCCTGGACTGTGAGCTCAATGAAAGTGAGGCAGAGCTACTCCTGCAAGACTTTAGTCTATCAATGCTTACACAGTCAAAAGAACTTCCCAACAGCATCCCATCAAGAAAGAAAAGAGGAAAACCTGAATGGACGAAGCAGGTTGCAGAAGCATATCAGAATGCACTCCAGGGATGGAAACGCTGGAAAAGGGCAGGAAAGCCAAAGAACAACTCAACACATGCAGATTACTACAAACACAAGAAGGAATTCAGAAGGAAACTTCGCCAATCCAGAGCTCAAGAACACAGGAACCTCCTCTCCTGCATTGAATCTGCATCTTCAGCAAACACCAAACTGTTCCATCACCTGATTAAGAAGCAACGACCTGAGAGAAGCAAGAAACTACAAACAGATATGATACATTACAAAGGACAGACTTTTCAAGGGAATGCGATGTCAGAAGGATGGAAACACTACTTTGAAGATCTTGCCCTAACATCACAAGAACCCAAGTTAGACCAACCTAGTGCCCAGATGTCACAACAATATCACACACTCCTAATGTCCTCAGCTCCCACAATGCTTATTACATCCCAGGAAATGGATGAAGCAATTATACCCTTTTCACATCTATTTTTCTTAACCCCGGACTATCCTTAACCCCATACTATCCTTAACCCCATACTATTTTTTTTGCTGTTCACATCTATTTTCTTAACCCCGGACTATGTGCTTAGCCGGGGTTAAGAAATTTCACGCGATTCACACTACGTTCGCCTTAGCCCCGGACTATTCGATAGCTCATGAATATTAATGCTTTTGCTACCGCGCATGCGCCTTTCGACTAAATGAAGGGGAAAAACCCGCGCGCTAAATTCAATATAAATATAAATTCAATTCCGATCTGCTGCTGGACCTCCCCCTCTGCCCACAGACTCAGGAAAAACCTGATTTCAACATCTTCCCAATTGGTCCTTCTGATGGGTAAAGCCGTCATTCCGGTGTAAATACAATTAAAATCAGGAGACAATCAATGCAACAATTGAACTATAATCAATATCGGTCAACGAACTCTTTGCTTGTGGTAAAAAGACCAACAATATACAGTACGGTACGTAATAATTTTAGCTCGCTCGTGTTGTGTTATCCAGCCTTGCGCAAAGCGTTTTCCCTTTATTATTTTACCGATACAAATCAATTACCCATTTTTCATCCAATTCACTTGATAAATTTACCTACGTAAATATGACTGATAATGATAAATGCAATAAAAAATTATGAGCTACATGTTCTTTCACTATTTTTTTTAATCAATTTTATAATAAAGATTTTTTCATAATGACCTCTGCCTCGTAAAAGACTAAACGTCAATACAGAGAGCATGCATGCGTAACGTGAACTGCATGCATGCGTAACGTGAACTGCATGCATAGCGCGCGATAAATGCAAATTCACGACCACACGACCACGCTGTCTGTGATTGGCTGTTGCTTAGCCCCGCTTCTCCTTAGCCCGGTTCGGATTCACACTACGCAGCTTAGCACCACAATTGCCCGGCTAACCCCGCAATTGCCCGGCTAACCCTGCTATTTTGCAGGGCCAGATAGTCCCGTACTATTTGTGGGGTTAGCCCACTTTGGCAAAACGTAATGTGAACAGAAAGCCGGCTAAAATTACCCCGGGTAATTGGTGGGGCTAAGGAAGAAATAGGTGGGGCTAAGAGCCCCCTTAGCCCCACCTATTTCCCGGGGTTAAGCAATATTTGGTAGATGTGAAAAGGGTATTAGAGGCCTTAAGAAAGGTAAAGCAAGTGGGCCAGATGACATCACAACAGAACATATCCAAAACCTTGGTGAAATGGCAAAGAGGCTTATTCTTCTTATCTTCAACGTTCTCCTGACCAAAGCACACACTCCGTTGAGCCTGCAGAAGGGACTTGTAATACCAATTCACAAGGGTAAAGGCAAGAGCACTCAGGAACCAAAGAACTACAGAGGAATAACTCTAACTTCAACCCTTTGCAAGCTAATGGAAATGGTCCTTAAACCTCACCTTGAGAGATCGCTGCTGCAAAACAACATCCCGGATGAACTTCAGTTTGGCTTCAGGAAGCACCATTCGTGTCTTCTCACATCCAGCTGCGTAGAACTAATCATAGAGATCAACTGTACCAACAAACAACCCACCTTTGTAGCCCTACTGGATGCAGAGAAAGCTTTTGATAAGGTTTGGCACGCTGGTCTGTTCCAGAAGCTAACATCGACAAGTATTCATCCTCAACACCTCAACATGGTCAGATCCCTCTACAACAACATGCAAAGCCAAGTCCTTTGGGATGGAACTGTAAGTGACCCCTTCCCAATTCTACAGGGAGTAAGACAAGGTGGTGTACTGTCACCCCTTCTCTATATTACCTTCATTGACGAACTGATGAAAATCCTCCGCAACAAGGATCTTGGATGCAAGTTGCTAGGCAGATACTCTGGCCTTGTGGTACTAGCTGATGACGTAGCCCTGCTGAGCTCGTCACCTTCTGAACTACAGGCAATGCTTGACGTCGTCGATAGCTATACGAAACGATGGAGATACAAGATCAACCCAAGCAAAAGCTGTGTAATTACCTTCAACAACAAAGGGAAAAATATGTCTCAACCTCCGTTGTGGAAGCTTGGACATGACACAGTGCCATCTGTGCTGCAACATCCGCACCTCGGCATCATAAAATCAAGCATAAAGAGGAATTCAGCAGAAGATATAATCTCCAAAGGAGTGCGGACCTTCTATGCACTCACTGGATCAGGAGCATACACAGGAGGACTCCTTCCCCAGCATAGTGTATCCCTTTGGAAAGTATACTGTATCCCGCGAATGCTATATGGATCAGCAGTGGAAAAGATCACCAAAGGGATGTCAGCTAGACTTGACCAGGCCCAACACCAACTGTTCAAGAAAATCCTTGGTCTCCCAAGAACAGCAGCTGATGATGCTATATATCTCCTCTTAGGACTTATGCCGTTAAGCAACCAAGTCGATATTGAGAAGCTTCAGATGATTGGGCAAACATTAGACCTGCCTCATGAAAGATTTGAGTATCGGACATTTCTACATGCCTTGACCAAATCTACCCTCTCCATCAACTCCTGGCAAGCCATCCTAATGAAGTACAGACTCCCAGATCTCCATACCCTCATACAACACCCAATTCCGTACACATTGTGGAAGAAGAAATCCAAGAGGGCAGTGATGGACGTAGTGAATGACAACATCCTACAAGCAATAGAAAAGAAGTCGTCCCTGTCACTATGGAGGAACATGCCCATACCAGACCCAATGCTCCTGTATCCACAGACCAGCAGCTCACAGTTTCTGAGGCAAGCGATCATAATAAGATCACAGTTGGCATGCAACACATACCTAACCCAAACTAGGCTTGTCACCATTAAGAAAGCAACCTCAACCACTTGCCGTCTTTGCCACCAGGAAGATGAGGATAATATCCACTTTGTGGCCTCCTGTAGTATCCTAGCGTCACACCGAAGTGACTTCATCGGAGAAATGCAGAGCAGACACTTTTCTGAAACCACCCTCTCATACTTCAACTTCAATGATGGCTTTGCATTCACAAAAGCTATACTTCTTCCCAACCACCTCATGCTCCCATCAAATCTATATGATAGACTGAACACTCTAATTCTACTCTTCCTCCATAAAATTCACATTGCCCGTACCTCTATCCTTTCCTCTCCCACTTGAATGTTTGTAACTACAATGTCAACAGCTGGAGACGAAAGGCACCAACACTGACGCTTGCAGAATACAACTGCAGATCTCCGAGAACAACGGAGGAAGAAGAAGAAGAAGATGGCAGATCAGAGTTACAGAGTTACTTAGCTTAGCTTACCCCGTATTTTGCAGTACAGCGGGTACGTCCATGTTTCCTTCTAACTTAATATCATTCATCTCGATTTCCACTTCACTCTCTTTCTCTGACTGTGGAACAACCTTGATCTCTTCCGCCATTTACAGGACAGTAAACAAAGGAAAATTATGTGACAGAAAAATGGGCGATGTCAAACTCTCTGCCAACGCAACAACTTTGACAATAACATTTCTATAGCCTCAACCCAGGCTTTTGCGAGTTTTCTTTTTTTCGTAAGAGGCAGCAGAAAAACTTTTACGGACATAAAAATGATTACTTCTGTAGAAGTCATAGGGTATTCCTTACTCCTCCCTAAAGAAAGGATCTGAGATTGCTGTTCACCCTTATTTAATGAGTGGTATGATTTAGCACTACAAGGTAATGATTGTGCGAGTACAGAATATCCTCATAGCTCCTTGTAGCTAAACTAGTACCACCCTCTCAAAACAGTTCTATATCACTAGATGGCGCTAAAGATGTTATTTCGGAGTCCTAAGTTGTGCGTAAATTATCTCAATCGACAAAACTGTATATTGAAACAAATAGGGCCGAATTGACGCGTTATGCGTTTCAGACCAAGATTCAGACGCACCTTGGTCTGAAACCCGATGACAATTATTACCACCCGTGGACAATTACCCTCTAGGATGATTAGCCCCCCCCCCCCAAGGACAACCAAGGCCACCACCTGTATACCTAAAGGGACATAGAAACGGCCCACAATTAGCACTGCGTTTTTTTTTTGTTTTTTTTTTTAACTCAACACCCAACCCCCCTACCCCCGCCCCTCCCCCCCCCCCCCCTTGAGCCAGGGCCGGGGAAGGGGCCCGTCTTTGTTGTCTTCAAAAAGGGTTAAATTTAGCTCTTTTTTGCCAGGGAATGGGGCCCCGCCCCCCCCCCTTCCCCTGGATGCTCATCTGACGGTAATTTAATGCCTAAAACCCCTGAGCTTCTGGGGCTGATGCAGCCCCCTGGACCCCACGCCAATTTATGCTACGCTCTACCCCCGCCCCCCCCCCCCTCTGGCACTCAGTGTTATTTAGGGTAGGCGTATGCATTCCCTCCCTTTGAAAGCATCCCTATCTCACAGGACTGCCAACATTTCTGCCCCCCCCCCCTTTCGCGGGCTTTTTCTGCCTTGGAGACCCCCTAAATCTGGAACACTGCTCAATGTAACCCCCTATCTATTCAATGCTCAAGATATTTTATATCCCCCTTTCAAAAAAAAATCAGGAATCCAAAGAGAGGGAGAGACAAAAAAACAACCTTTTTAAAGAAATCTCCGGGTGAAAAGTCAAATACACCCCACTTAACCACTTTGAAAAACGTTCAGCGGGATCCGCATGTAAAAGTGGTGGTGATGCAGGGTTTTTTCTCCCCCCCCCCTCAAACGTTTTTGCTTATTACGCCACTGCTGGTCACCATTACGTTTCAATATATTTGGCTTGCATGATTCGAAATTTGGACCCCCCTCCCCCTAAGAAATCCTGGATCCGCGTCTGACAGTAGGCCAACATACACTACATATTAACATATTAATCATAATATAATATTTAGAAATTTATTGTGATAGAACATATCCTTCCCAATTTTTTTTTCCCTCTTTTCTTCAGCCCATTTAAAAAAAAAAAGTACTTGCCATCATGTTCTTGCTCTTTTTGTTTCAGCTATCTCAAGGATTTTGTGCGCTCCCTATTTCGTGCTCGATCTCTACAACTTTCCTTTTCTCTCCTCTCCTTCCCTCCAAACGCAGCCCACATTTTTTTTCCTTTTTTCCTTTCTTTTCTTCTTCTTTTTTTCTGTTCTTTCTTCGTCATGTAATTTGTTACGTCTTCTCGTATACAGTCATTACGTGTTTTAATAAATGTTCTCTGTAGGCCACTATTCTTTTTTCATTGATTATGTATTCCATATTTTTTTCACACTCATTATTATCTGAGGGGTCCACAATTTACAAGCTCTGCTTTTCAGTGGACCTCTCCATTTCCTTAAAATATAAATGCAGTTAAATTTTAAAATTCATTTTTTGTCTTCCTAAAATGTATAAATTATTATTAAGATTTGTTTATTACAAATGTAACTATGTTTTGTATACATTTTACATTGTATTCGTTATTATGTATTGTATTTTGTTGGAAATGAAAAAATAAAAATGAAATGAAATGAAATGAAATGTTAATGTTTTGATTTAAATTGTTACAAAAACTCGTTTTAGTGAGCATATTTTTTTTGTTGGATTTGCCCCGGAAATTTGAAAATCTCACAGACCGTTATTTTTGCTCAATGGGAGAGGGGGGGGGGGGTAGTGTCAGCACTAACTGCCAAATATATATATACAACTCTTTATAAATATTTTTTTGAATATTTATTTTTATTTTTTTAAAAGGACAGGGGGGCCGGGCCCGTCGCCCCCCACCCCGTGGATCCACGCCTCTGTGTGTGGGGTGTGGTGGTGCTGGTAGGGGGGGGGGGGGTGGGGTCCGTATAAAGCTCATGTGCTAATTCTTAATTTCCATTTTCATAGAAAATCTTAATTCCAATGATAAACATATTAATTGTAAAGATAAAATTAATAATAAGAATGATAATAAAGTCCTAATTTTTTGCTATTTTGGGGATTTGAATTTAAATTGTTAATTTTTTTTTAATCGTTTTATTCCCCTTACCTCTCAAAATAGTAAATATCTTTTCAGGTGCGGATCCAGGATTTCTTAGGGGGGGGGGGGGAGGCC